>JAJHUR010133249.1:9600-157151 GCA_027495735.1 Lutjanus campechanus | reverse complement strand
ATGAGTCCTTTTAGCGTCATGTGCTTTCATTAGGAACATCCAGCACATGAAAGCAACGCCAGCATTTCAAAGGAAAGTCAAGAAACCTCCGGTAAACGCGGGCCGACTCATGCATGCGCATCCCTATTACAATCGGGTCCTTTGGTGGCATAAAGGGCCATTTAGTCCCCATTTGGCCCGGGATGAATAGAGCCAGTTCAGCAGCAGCCGCCGCCCGGGCCCTAGTGACAGCACGGGGGGCCTCACAATGTCGCCGTTGTTGACGGCCGTGCTGCAGAGGGGGGGAATTGAACCGTACACCGACTTGCATGCGGCTGTGCAGCGGCCCGGGAGGACGCAGGGGCCCCTTGTTTACAGCTCGGTCGCTAATAATGTGACAGCTGAAGAGACGCCGCTGGCTGCTTCCAGCTCTGCGCTGAGCTTCACCACCAGCAGCAGCAGCGCTCTGCGTGTCTCTCCACAGCATTTATCTCTTCAACCTGTACTGTTTTATCACTGACGAACAGTATGTCAACTCTCCGTAGATTGCACTCCTGAGTCCACATTCAGATGATCAATTGGACCATTTGGCACACGTCAGGCTGATAATCAATAACAATTAAAATTGGGCACGCGTTCTCGCTCTTTATGATGCAGGGTGTTGGTGTCGGTTAGAGTGTACGGTGGCCCCGAGGCTGTGTGCTTAACAGTCAGCCAGTAGTTTGAGTCCGCGCTCTTTATGTGTTTTCCAAGATTTGTTCCTGCTGATTTCTGTTTTGTTCACCGGCAGTGTGTGCAGAATTCCTTTCGTTTTGGACAGACACACATACGCACGGTGGTGTGCGCGCGCACGCCCGTGTTTAATCCGTGTTTATGCCCACCCCACCCCCGTCTCTGCGGAGATTATCCTGCGTCACACTGCATTTTTTTTAGAGCTGATCGGAGCTGTGCGCTTCAGAGAGCCTGGCAAAGCTCCAGGGACAAAGAGCGAGAGGGTGCACACATTCCCGGTAATACAGCAGCAACAACCACAGTCCCGGTCTCTCGTCTCCCGAGACCTACCAGCAGCCTACCGACCTGCAAACTACTATCTATTCTACCCGCGAACAATATACTAATCTATTTTATTTTACTTTACTTATTTTACTTGATGCATCTTACTTTTGTTGTATCCTGTTAGGGACGTGCCTTTTTACATTTACTCCCTATTGATCCTTGTTACCGCTGTTATCTTTATTCTACTGTTGTTCTGAGCAATCTCTGGCGCAAGAAATTTCTTCGTGGTTGGTAAAAGTTATTTCTCTACCTACAACAATCAAGATCACAGTAGGAGTTTGTGAGTGATTGATGTCCTGGGTTCTTTAAAAAGACAGTTCGCCCCAAATAAATACATAAACAAACACAAACAACAAATCAGATACTCCACAAATACTCAAGATAATCCACAAACTTGAGCAGTTTATGTAGGAACTATGTTCTTTCATGGTATAGGAACTACAGTAGAACTAATTTCTTTCTGCTTGAAAGAAATCATGAAACTGCTCACAACGAGGTCTGTGGATTATCTTAAGTAACCGGGTCATGGTTACCATTTATTCACGTCGTGTTTGAGACAGACATTTCTACGGCTGATTTCTCCATATCTTTATTTGATTTCTCTCTGGGGATTAATTAAGTAATCTATCTGTCTAACTCAACAATTCAGACCAAAAATATCTAGATGGACAAATATCAGTACAGGCCAGAGGAAAAATATGTCCTTTTGATATTGAAGTGAACTATCTCATTAACCTAACTGACTTTTCTTGTTATTCTATAGGCAGTGTTTTGTTGTTGTTTTTAATTTTACTTCTTATACCCTTTATATTTATTAGCCCCCCACCCTATTGTTTTTCTAACTATGTCAGTAATTTTGAGCAAATTCTGGCTCAAAGCCTGTCCTATCCAATCTTAAACCCGAGCGTACAACAATCGCATCAGGGGTGTTTGTGAGTGATTGATGCTCTAGTTTCTCTAAACGTGGATCTGCGTTTCTCGTTGGTCGTTTATCAACTTGTAAAGAGAGAGTAAGCTGCTTGTGGTGATACAACCACCTTCCCAGCTTCACAGTCCGCCTTCAGTATCTCCCACACACGCATATTACCGTTGCACACGCGGAATAGAGAGGCCTCTCTCAGTCCGCCCTGGAGGAACTGATGAGCGGTGCCGGTGAATATACCGCGGGTCACGGAGAGTTCAAGTCGCTGTCGTCAAAAACAGGAAACAAGGGAAAAGAGGGAGAGGCGCGTTTGTTTTCTTTTCCTCTCTTTCTGTCAGTTTATCCTTCTATCCTAGTTCGCCTCTCAGCGAGCACACAATGTCGAAATGCAAAGCTGAACGAGGTTCCGCTAAAAACACCCGGTGGTTTTCTGTTTAATGGTGCGAGTCGGGGCTCCGCTCCAGCGGTCTGCTTCATAAACGCAGCTCCGACCGCTGCGCTCCCCTTCCCCCCTGCCTCTCTGCCTGCCTGCCGCTGCCGACCGCTGTGATGGATTGGACGGCCGTCGGGAGTTGTTTGTTGCGCAAACTATTCTTAGCAGCGGGGATGAGCGTCAACACACGGCCCTTTCCTCCACTCTCACCCGCTGTCCTCCACTCATAACGTGACATTATGGCAGGATTTCTGCAGAATATTCCGGATTATATCATACTAGTGCAAAGTAACCCAACACCCAGGCAAAAAGCTTTTTATGTTGAGACCTCTCTGAGATTTGAATTGTAAGCCTTCTGTTACAAGTGTGCATTAGATGTGAATGTTTTTGGTACCACTTTACAATAAGATTACCCTCATGAATGACTTATAAATCCTTAATGAGGTTGTAAACACTTTATAAATCATAAACATGTTCTAGCACAGTTTTCATACATCTATGTGGGCTCGATCTGCAAGATCCACTTACTACTAATTAATACAAACGGTTACAAATGAGAAAGAAGGAGGGTTTATTGTAAAGCGTAAAACATCACTATTTATTAATGACTTAAGTCATATCAGCGCTTGTGATAATAATGAGGAAGGCTGCTGATAGCATGCTGAAAATGTAAATGTCAACAATATTGCCAAAGTTTTAGTGTATGATAATTTAGTATGTTAATTTGATATGCCAAATGAAACTTTATGATTATTAAGATATGCTGATGATGGTTAAATGCAAGTAATTTATTAACAAATACCTGATCAAACTGACTGTCTTCAGTCGTTATACCAAAGTAAACAGTGAGATCTGAGGCTCACTATTGGACAAGCAACAAGTCACTGTTGCCCCTTTTTATCTAATGTGTTGTAACAGCTTATTAATGATTTATAAAGTGTTTACCACCTAATTAGTAATATAATTATAAATCATCTATAGGTGTAGATTTATTGGAGAGTGTTACCAATATCTTGTCACGTAGTAATCTATCTGATTTGATCTGTTGGAGGGGGAGGGGTTGGACCGGATTCAGACAAACATGAACAAGACTCTGTGACTCTGCTGTCAGTGTCATTACACCGATGACTAAAGTAGCCTACATTGCATTGTAATGCGGTGGTTTATTGCCTAAAGTAGCCTACAATTTAGAAAAACACTCAATATTATGAATCCTCCATAAGTATCATAATGCAACAGGTTCTCACAAAATCAGAATAACTTCACGAATGTCACCCAGTATAAGATAAAATATATGAATGCAAAGTAAATATTTGCAATATTTATATTAATTCCCATTATTTTTCCCATTTCAATTATTAATGAACACTTGGAGGCGGATGGGGGCTGGGAAATGAAATGCCTGTCCAAGAAGTCTACTCTGTCTACTGGAGTGTGACAATACTAGCATTGTGCACCCATTTGCCTCTGAAGCACACACAGCATTTAACAGAAGCATTACCAGCCTGGTGGTAATAATACAGTGAGCACTTTCACCCATGCATAATTTTAACGAGGCTACAGGGGTCCGTGCATCCAAAAGCTTTAGTTTTATTCCTGGCGGTGCATGCTTGATCCTGACCTTGAGGTCCGGCGCAGCCTCTCATCTTTGCAGGACTGCTATTAATTTCATGGAAATGACAGGTGCCGTGGCCGCGCAGACTACTCGGTCATCAGCACAGTGTGGGCACGTTGTGAAGTAATAACAGGCCTCAAGACACCAGACTGTCTTTTTGTTGTGCACACCTTAACAAGAACAGATCACTTCTTCTCTCTGTAGTGTCCCAGCTGTTTTTCTAGAAAAGCAACACACACCCGACAAATATATCAACACAACACTTTTGTTTTTGCTCCTATTTTCATGAGTTGAAATTGAAAAAATCTAAGACTTGCTCTGTGCACATGAAAGGTTCATTTCTCTCAAATTTGTCCACCTGACAGGTGTGGCATGTAGAGATACTGATTAAACAGCGTGATTATAGCTCAGGTGTAGTTTTATTTTAAAAAAGACATTTATTTGGCACTGAACTCTGGATATTTCACATAAGGCTACAGTTAGCAATTTTTTTCCCAGGAGGGCAAACTCAAGACCCGTCCTACACTGCCTATGTTTGGCTAAATTATGATTTCACAATTTTCTCCTCACAACTAAAGGGTTGTCCACACCGAGAACTATAACTACAGAGCTGCAGTCTAGATTCCTCCATCCACTTGACTTAGATCGATTTTAAAACCATTTCTTTTACAGTTATGGTTCTTGGTGTGGACAGCCCTTTAACTAACCAACCCAACCCAAGAGGGCAACAAGTACTAGCCAATCAGAGGCAGGGCGGGTCATGACTTAGTCCTCCTGGGGGGAAAAATTGCATCTATAGCCCTCTGTGAAATAGCCATAGTTCAGTGGCTAATAAATGTCTTTTTCAAGATAAAACTGCATATTTTATAGTGTCCTTTAATTGTGACCAGTCCAAGGCACACTTGTGTAATAATCAAGCTGTTTAATCAGCATCTCTTTAGTGCCCACTAACACGGATTTTACTAAATTTGTGAACAGAATTTGAGAGAAATGAACCTTTTGTGAGCATGGAAGAAGTCTTGGTCTTTAACTCAAGTGAGCAAAAACAAAAGTGTTGCATTTATATATTTGTAGATGTATATGTAGTGTAGATGTAGGCTGTTTGTGGTAAGCAGATAGTCACGATACTGGTGGTCGATAGTGCCCATAAAGGCAGCATATCATTGAACATCTGCGTTTGTATAAGAGGCTTATATTTTCGTTGTCATATTCGGTCTCACCGAGCGCAGACTTTTCAGTGCAAGAGGAGCCACTGAGTCTCTGTGTGTGTCTGAGTGTGTGTGTGTGTATGTGTGAGACAGAGCGAGAGGTGCATGCGTCGCTCCAGGAAACAGGAGTGATGTGATTTCTCAACGATGTCTGTGTAATTTGCAGAAACGCACACACGTCTCTGTAGCACTTTTTACCCACGCACGCACTCACTCCATGTGAGCTCCGTCAGAGGCGGATGTTGTTGAAGCAGGACTGGCCCTGGGGAGCTGCCGGAGCACGATGGGGGCTGTGGGGGGATGGGAGCGCTGGTGGGGAAGGGAGGAGCCGTGCTGAGGGGCCCACAACAGGCTGATTAATGGCCCCTGGGTCACAGCAATAAAAGTGGCGTGCCAGCGGCGCGGCAGCGAGGCTCAGAGGCGTTTCTGTGCGATGATCGAGGAGCTTAGTTTCTCTGCTGCTGCTCTCAGCACTGCCGAGCACGGCAAGGCTGCGTTTTTACTATTTAAAGACACTTCTCTCTGTCTCCTACCTAATTCCTGCACTGGCTCTTCTAACTACTGCCTATCAAAACCAGCTTGCCCTAACAAGTCATCAAGTCTAATGTTCAAACTTCAACATTTCCTTTTTAAATACATTTTGCCAAGTGGGAGCAATAATTTCACCTCTTCATTGTTGTTTGAGCTCTTAGAGGATTTTGAAACAGCCTTTTGAAATTCGACCACTCATTTAGTATGAAGATGCCTCTTGACTCACCAGAGTTCATAAGTGTTCAGTGATATTTCTATTTCTATTTCTATTTCTCTTCTTTCACACCAGTTTTTTTATTTTATTTATTTATTTATTTATTCTTTTTTACTCAAGATTCTTTTTTTTACTCAGCACTGTAGAAGCAAGTAGGGCTGGGCAACATACCGACATTATATTGATGTTTATTAAGACAAAATATAGATTTTGGATATCATTATATCATGACATGGCATGACGAGTGTGTTCGTTTCCTGGTGATGTCATTTTCTGAACTTTCAGCGTATTAATAGATTATTGAATTAATTGCCAACAAAGATATTCAGTTTAATATGATAATAAACAGAAAAAAGCAGGACATATCCATATTTGAGTTGAAAACCACGTTTTCTGCCATTTTTGCATAACAGATTACTTAATTTAGTTTAATTCTTGTTGCTAGATTTACTAGTCTTGCCTGGTATTTTACTTTCCCTGGCCGAGCAGGTAATTCTTATTGTTGATCTCTATTATCGATTCAGGGAATACAATATCGATTCAGATATTTGGTGAAACTTACTATTTACTTATTTATTGTTGGTTAGTTTAATCTACAGCAATGTATTATATTCAGTAAGATCATCTCTATTTCAGAATTTACAATATATACATTGTATATTGCGGCCTATCCTAAAAATATCAAGATTATTTATAAGCCACACTGCCCTGCCCTAGAACCAATACTTACCAATCTTACCAAAATGACACCAAAATCACTGTTTGATTAAATCTGTGGTTGAATCTGATGGTTCACATTTGACATATATGTCATGTTCCAGACAGATGTTGCACAAATATACTTAAAAAAAAATACATTTGGGTTATCTGCTTACCCAAAATTGTATGTACTCCTCACGAAAGCTCTCTTTTTATGTCTTCATTCCAAGAGAGTTGTTAATGCAGCCCCATAAAGCACAGATTTAATGTTAAAGACCAATTATTACATTAGTATCTTAAAATGTTGGACTAATGAATAATTGATCAATCTTTTTGTGGCTTATTTCATATCTCCTTAACATAAAGCAACGGCTCCGTTACGCTCCAGTGCTTTAAAGAAATTCAAATGTATACAAAACACTGGCAGATTAAAGGGCATTGCACACTCAAAGGAATCTTGATGTTTGTTGCTTATTGTCATTCCTCTTCTGATTTTTTCCAAAAATAAAAAAAATCCTCAAAGAAACACCATTTTCACTTCCATGGCCATGTTGTTCTTTTATCTTTCATACCTCTGTACTCTGTTCTCAAACGGAATCGATGGTTTATTGTAAATTTAACTCGTCTCTCCCTCTCGTGCGCACTATACTTGTGCGTGTGTTCGTAGGTGTGAGTGTTTGTTGATCTGTGGCTCTGTGTTGGCGGGCGGTAAATGGTCTCCCACCGAAGTGGTCTCTGATGTATAATCTTTCCTCGCTTCGCTGGCTGAGGCAGCCGAGAGAGCAGGTCAAAGAGGGCACAGAAAAACCAGTGTGAGAGGAACGTGACTGAATAGACGGCAGCCGCACAATGCACGTCTAGCCCACAGGGTGGGCAGGATGGGGGTCAGGGGAGGGGGGAGAGGAGGGTGGGGGGTTTCTGAGGGGTGTTGACGGATTGGGAGGGGGAGCCCACACAGCGCTTTCATCTTAAGTCACTACTTCAGTGGAGTTGTGTGCGAGAGAGTGAGAGGAAGGGTATGATGACTTAAGACTGGCTAAAAACGCCACTTCTGCTCTTTGTACTTTCGCCGTACTTGCTGTGTCTCATTTCACGTTCACATCTCTGTGACACATTTTATTGCTACGCATGTAGGGCTTTCACAACATCAGATTTTCACTACATGATTATCATGGCCAGAATTCACAGTAACGATTAGGGCTGTCATGATTCTCGAAATGATTCATGATTCATTTCACTTTTTCAAATTTAAGGTCACAATTTGATTAGATTTTTCCAATTTAAATATATCTTTTGCCACTGACAGCTATTCCACTGTCAGAATATTGAGTCTTGATTTGTAAAGATCAACAGACCATTGATTTTATGCCCTGACAACTGTTTCAAACTCTTCTTTAAATTGGACATGTGTCAGATTCCGAAAAAAAACTTAAATCGCAGAGTCTGCCTTTTATTCTGTGTATTGAAATGAGAGGCTCACTTCAACTGATTTTTGATTAAATATTGAAAATTGGACACCCCTTATAACAATACTATTGTGACATCTAATTGAAAATGTAAAAAAAATAGTGATGCTATCAGTCATATTCATGTTAAACTTTGTTTATTGTGCGTTTTGTCTTTTATGAGAAATGAATTACACTTAGAATACAAGTGTAGGGAGGTGAAGAGAGAGTCCAGTAACTATACAAAAGCAAACAAAAAGTGCAGTTACACTTAATGGATAGTGAAAAGGTGTGTGCTTCGTTCTACGGCAGTATCTACTAGAAAGAAAGTTGTTCCTTCAAGAAACTGCTCATAACAAGGTCTGTGGATTGGAAAAGCCCAACTGTAGATGAAAAATGTGTCGTGTTCTTGAAAAATGATGAAAGAAAAGATTAAAAAGCCTTTTCATAGTTTCTAAAGCATTTAAAATACCAACAGGTCTCCATCAGGGCTTTAAACATGCCATGTAGTTTCACAGTATTTGACAGAAGGCAGACATCTCTACTGGCTGATATCTTCAAAACTCTTTAAAACTCTTCACAAAAACATGGTTCTTGTCAATTCTATTATATCACCCCTAATAGCAATAATGTAGATGTGGATATACACTTAAGTTTTACACATACTTTACTTTCTGGGCCATGAAAATCTTAACTTTTATGTAACTCACCTTTTAAAGATTGTATAAACTGACATTTCTGCCCTTTTAATTTTTTTTGGCAATGGGATTTCAACAGAGCTGTGCTGTGTGTTTGGATGTGTGGCAGAGCCAAGACACTGACTGCTAACTGTTTGCTCATCTCCACAGGACAACATCTGTTCGTGATGTCGATGCTGAGACACAAACCAACCTGGAACTAAGACAAGGGAACCACATCACACAAAACATGGCAAGTCCCTGCGCTCGTGCTCAGTACCATTTATTCTTTCTTGTCACATGAGTCACTGTTATCTGGAAATAAACATTTGATCTCTTTCGCTGTGTTGCAGGCCCATAGTGATTCATGCTTTCACTGTCATATTTTCCAAATTTTCATCTGATTTCTGTGATGATAATCACATTTTTTTCTTTCTTCCTGTGCCCTCTTTCCTGCAGGTGGATGCACGGTTGACGCCACTGGCAGCCATGGGGCTGGACCGAGGCACTCTGATGCACGATGGTCTTCGTCTCCATGGCGGGGTTGTATACCCAGGCATCAGAGCACTGCCAGCAGAGAAGAGCAGAGAGACGCCCGGCCTCCCCCTCACTTATAACCGGGACGGCCTCCCAGAGCTCCTCTACAAGCCTGACGGCCCTCTGGACAGTCGTAAGCCCACTAATGGATACCTGGGCCTCTACAAAGGTACCCCTCCAAGTCTCCACAAGCCTATGCTGGTTCCTGGAGCTGGCGCTGAAGGTTTGGGCTTGGAACGCAGAGTTGGGCCTGGGGAAAAAGCATCTGAACTGGGCTTGGCAAGCGCTGGTGGCAGCTACCTCCGCCTGCCATGGCTCAGCCCCTACCCTGAAGCAAGCATGTATCCCTTTATGGACACATCCAAGTACGCAGCTCTAAATATGTACAAAGCCTCCTTGCTCGGCCAACCCAACCCCTATCTTCCCCAGCACCTGGCCTACCCTTCTCTGTGTGCAGCCCAGGGGGGGAATGTTAACCCTGCTGCAGCCGCCTCTGCAGCCGAGAGGCTCTACTACATGCCCCCCTATCCTCCCTCTCCCATCTCTTCTCCGCTGGTGGCACCCCCTATGAGGATTCCTGCAGTCACAGTGGCCCCCACATCACTGGTCCACTGCCAGGACAAGGGGCTCGGTGTTGCACCTCCATTTGCACAGCAGCTTCACCAACCCTCCCCTCATCCTCAGCACCACCAGGCTGCCATGGACAGGGACCGGTCCCCGAGCAGGAGCAGCAGACCAAGCAGACCTCCCTCTAGGAAGGGCTCCAGCAACAACAATAACACCAGTAGCACTAGCACCAGTGGCACCAGTGGTGGGAATAATAGTCTGCCTACTGATTCTTCTCCTCATGCGTCGTCTCGCCTCCCCCAGCCTCCCCCTCCTCCTGCTCTCATTGAAAATTCACTGGATTTACAAAGGCCAGTTGCCAGGATAGGACAACCACCCACCTCCTCCACCTCTTCAATATCTGCCTCATCCTCGTCCACGCAGTCCATTCCTCATCCATTCTCCGTGAGCAGCATGGCGTCAGAGCAGCCCTCTCCCGCCCGGCCCAGCCCCCACAAACCCAGGCCGAGAGATGGGGCACCTGAGCACAGAAGTGTCGGGGCTGAGAGGAGACCCAGCAGGTCACCCTCCAAACCCAACTTTGAGAGGCCCGCTCACCAACCCCAAGCAACCAAAGACTCAGCAGAGAAGCCCCTGGATTTATCTGGAAGAATACTGGAGTTTGGACTGCCTCCTAATGGATTCCCAGTAAAGATGGACACTATGGCTTCAGGTGCTCGTTATGGACTGCCACCCAGCCGAGAGCTCCTGAAGGAAAACCTGTCCCTCTCTCCTTCCTCTCATCCTCACTCTGTTGTTAGCAGCACTTCTTCAAAGGTTCCAGAAAGGCCGGAGATGATCAGCACTTTACACTCCTCCTGGGTCGTACCTAGCCCGTCTCCTTCCCATACACAGCACACACCCGGCTTGCCACCCTCTCCGAGACCTAATACGGACTTGGTTCTCCCACAAGCCAAAGGCTCCTCACCCTCTGTTATCAAACACAAGGGTCTGGAGAGAGTACTCCCTCAGCAGCGCAGCTCGTCCTGTCCAAGGATAGGGGAGCCCAACCCTAATGTTCCCTCCAGTCAACACTCCTCACTGGCTCTTTCTCCTAAACCCAATGGGGACTGGGTCAAACACAGCCCCAGTCAGTCCGAACAGCCACCAGTGGTGAGCCATCACAGAGAGGGAGCAGAGAAGTCCTCCCAGGCCACTAAGAGAGGTGAAACAACTCCAGAGGTGTCCTCATACAAGAGGCCTTGTCTAGAGAATGGTCACCCACCTAGTCACCTTTACCTTCCTCAAAATGATGCTTACCTGAACAGTTTGGCCTACGCCAACAGATACCTGCACTACCCCATCCCTGATGGCATGACGCTACACTCCCTGCCAATCACAGGAAAAGGCCCAGTCTACCCTCACCCAGTACTACTGGGGGGCAACAACCTTTACCCAACACATTTAGCAGCAAAACACCCTATTCCCTACCATAACCTCCCAGCTGGTCCAGGAGGCGAATACCTCACTTACAACTCACAGGAGATGGCTCATCCCCTCATGCAGACTCACTCAGACAAGCTGCCAGAGAGGGGAGACGCAACTCTGAAGCCCCGGGGACAGGAGAAACCCCGGGGAGCTGTCGAAGAGTGCGGGGGCCACAGAGATCCCAACATGGGGAAAGAGATGGGTGAAGGAAGCCAAAGTAAGCCTGATAGGGAAACTGGAGCCCATGGACAGAGTGGCAGCCAAAGCAAAACTCCCTCCTCCTCTATAACATCCAGAGAAAAGATCGTCTGCATTGACCTTGTACATTCAGACACAGATATTGAGTCTACTCCAACAGTTCACACAGAGCCCTCTGCTGAGACCAGCACCAAGGTTAACCAAAATGAATGTTGTCATAGTAACCAAAATCTGACAAAGACTGACTACGAGCCAAAACACCACCTCTCCCATCCTTATCCACTTCCCTCCGGACAAAGCCACACCCTGAAGCCCAGCTCCACTGACAAACAGCCAGAAACCACCTTTGGGAAACCCAAGGCTCCTCAGGACACAGCCTGTCCTGGGGGGACATCTAGCACACCCCCACCCTCTCCAGGGCAGGTGGCCCAAGCAGAGGAGAGCCCGGAGGAACAGAGCCCCAGCCCAGACCTTGGAGACCAGGACCAGAGCACCTTGCGTTGCGCCCGCACATCTGGGGAGCGCAGTTCCGGTAAGGAAAAAGGGGACAGAGACAGCCGAGCTCCTCACCTCACTCAGCACTGCACAGATGTGGTGAAAGAGGAGAGGGAGACTGAGAAGGAAGACAGTATTGTTGACCTAGGAGAGTCTCAAGGAGAAGGAGATGAGGAGGAGGAAGAAGAAGACGGTAGCCAGACTTCATCTAAAAGCTCTCGTAGATCCAGTCTGGCCAAAAGGATCGCTAACTCCTCAGGCTACGTTGGCGACCGCTTTAAATGCGTCACCACTGAGCTGTATGCTGACTCCAGCAAGCTGAGCCGTGAACAGAGAGCACTGCAGGTAAGACCATCAACTTTCAACTTTTTCTGTGTGTATGTGTATATATATTTATATACACAGTACAGGATATATTGGGCTCATGTTGGTGGTGGGCTTGAGAGAGGTCATTATGACCAATGTTTCACTAACACTTTTTCCATAACAAGCATTAATAAATGGTAATTTGATAGTTTATTGGAGTTAAGTTAATAGTCATTTTACATTCGAATAATGTTTTTATATGCTTTATAAACAATTTAACAAGCAACTGTAAATACAGTAGCTCGGTCAGTTTCCCTCCTAGGACCTGACCAATACTGAATTTTTGGGGATGCTACTGTTAGGGATTTGAAGTGATGAGTGTTCCAGTATTCTCTGCATTTTCACTTAAAAGTGGTTAAAAGTTGTGACAAAGATATGTAATGGAGGCAGGTTATTTTACAGTTTAACAATAAACATTACTACAAAATGATATCAGGGCACTGAAACGGAAAACTTTCACTGTTATTTTTAGTAATTATAAATAATCATGAATAAAAAACAAAATTTAAGAAAAAAATATATATGTTAAATCTGAATAAAGAAAATGGATGAAATATACATAAAATGGTGCCCATAAAGCTAACAAATAAATACAATCACCATTATCATCTGTTAAAAAAGAAGTATAAATTTAGGCACACATCAAACAATATATGTCTCAAGTTATGTATTTAAGTACACTAGGTATTATAATGTCAGATTTATGTTTATAGACGTTTACAAATTATTAACCATTAACAACATTATAAATATGTGGTCCTGCTCTATATGTGATGATTTCTTAAATGTTTACAAATCATTTGGTCATCGTTAACAAATACTTAGTATTGTTTATAAACAGTGAAATAAATATTAACTGGTTTAACTATCAACATACCATTTATTAATGATGGTTATTATAAAGTGTTGCCAATGTTTCTTCTGTGCAGACATTTCAAACACTTTCAGCTCTAACATCCACGCAGGAATAAACCCCCTGAGGGCCACTGTCTTTATTCCCTTGCTGCAATATTCAGAACTGCCTGTAGAACAAACCCTGCATGAAATTGGCATACTCGGCATTCACAACACAGCACAGAATAATATAAGTGCTGTCATGCAGCTGTCCTCCTGGCCATAGGCTTGACCTTCCCCATAGTTTATCATTGTCTTAGCGAGCTGGTTGCAAGGCCAGTTGAGGCCCTCTATCTATCAGGGAGGGCAGTTCAAAGGTTAACCAGGGCTGCCATCTCTGTATGTTGATTAGCGAGCAGTCATTGTAAAGGTTATTTCTGTGCGTGCGTGTTTGTGTGTCCGTACGTGCTCGTCCTTGTGTGACTGCCTTGGGGCTAAAGCATGTGTTAGTGCTGACTGTGCTGTAGAGCCGTACACTGTAGTTTCAGAGCATGACTGTGGCAGCCTCACAGTTCACACTGCCTTTGGCTATGCTTAACCTCGAGGTTAGGGGCAGTGGAGGGCTTGCAGTGTGCTTAAAAAACCTGCAGCTGCCCTCTTCGGGGTTCCTCGTAGGGTTTTCTGCATGCCCCCCATTCGCCAGTCGCTATCCTGCCCTCCCCCTCCTCCCCCCCTGATGGCCTGCTCTGCCCTGCCCGGTTGCTGTCCGAGTTCATAATTCTCTTCACCCCACTTAGTACAGGCATGATATGACATGACCTCACACAAATCGCAACAGAAACTCTTTCAAATGTTTTAGTGTTGTAAATATGTCATAACATATAGAAAGTCTTAAGACATCCAAGTATTGAAAATACTGAAATCGGTGATGTAATTTGCCCATGTTTAAAATGTATTTTATGTTGAATTGTGTCAATATGGCCATCACAAATATTTTGAACGTAATATAAAAGTGCTGTTTTAAGTGATATTTAAATAATTTTGTTTTATATTTGTTAATCAATGCCAACATTTAGTGTACTGATTAGAGACAATTTATGTTGCCCTGGATACAACTATACTAATATAGTGATGTCGATTTAAAATCATGTTAGGAAACAGAAAAGTGATACCAGGTTACACCTTTGAACCACCACTTGGATCTCTTAGAACTCTTTATATGTTACTGAGGAAACTTTTATGAGTAAAGGTAAAGGTTAACTTTATTATGATCATACAAACTTACAGAGTACAGTTATACAGTCAAAATAATTCTCTGCATTTAACCCATCCTAGTATCAGGAGCAATGGGCAGCCACTGTACAGCACTGGCAGGGGAGCAACAGGGGCCACTGAATTTTGATTTGCGCTATTACTTTGTGTACTATTACTACCTGGGTCGAATGTGTCCCTCTGACAAAACAACTGACCCCAGTCTGGCCTCCAATAAAAATTGGTCCCACCACTGCTGCCCAGGGACCAACTCCAGTTCTCCAGTTCTCCAGTTCTAAGCCAGCTCCTCGGTCAGGGTTACCAACTGGAGAATTGACCTAGTACCTCTTTTTGAGTTTTTCAGTAATAAACAAATTTTTTTGTTGTAATTTTTTTTCTCACAAAATACCTGTACTAGGATAATATTTAGTGGTGCTGCAACAATTAGTTGATTAATCAATTAGTTGATCAAATGAGAATGAGTTGGCAACTATTTGCTGGTTCTAGCTTCTTAAATTTATGATAGTAAATGAAGACTCTTTGGGTTTTTGACCATCGGTTGGACAAAAGAAGCGATTTGAAGTCATCACTTTGGTCTCTGGAAAATCGCGATGAGCATTTTACATAATTTTTTGACTTTTTATAGAGAGAAAAGATTAATCTTAAATAATCACCAGATTAATCGATAATGAAAATGTTAGTAGCAGCCCTAATATTTAAGATTTTAGGCGGTTTTCAAAACTTTCCCTTGATATGATTCCTTAAAACTTTTTTCCTCATCCAGAACAAATTCAAGACCCAAAATCTGCTAGGTTTATTGATGTTGCAGTTTGTGTGAAGTTGACCCCACACTTTTGGGGCAAAACGCCTGGACTAACTGGCTAAAAGATCCTCTCTCCTAACACGCATCACTCTACATCTATAAATAAATGCATAATTACAGCAGCAGCAGCGTCCCCTAAACTCTGCCATCATCTCTTGTCATTCATATGCTATTCATTTTAGACTTGTTATCTCCGGTTCCTTGTGCTCAATGTTCAGCATAGAAACACAAACAAATCCTATGCTATATTATACACTGGCTCAGAGGCAGATATGTTAATAGTTTGCACATGTCTGTCTTATGTTGTGAACACACACTCTGCTAGAAAACTGTGGTTTTGTCTGTGTCATGCTTGTCAATGCGCAGCTGCAACACAAAGCTATCAAACGCTCTATTTCTGGACATGTAAAAAATTAGATGTGGAAGTCTGGGTAAAAAAAAAAAATAATTGAGAAAGTGAATTAGCGTCATCAATCATGCTTAGAATTCACATCTTGTTTGGATTATCTTTTTCAAATTTGTCATTCATGCGGTTCAGAAATTATTTTGATAGTTTTGATGCAGTGTTAATTGACCTGTTGAGTCACTTTAATTTGATTGTGTTATGTTGTGGGATTGTGGCTGCCTATTGTGTATAAAGAAACATGTGGAGAAACAAATTCATTTAAAAAGAAAAGGATGAAATGATGGACAGATATATTGAGCCCCCCCCATTCTAATTGCTTAGATGGAAGTCATATCACGAGAGGGGAGTAATATAAGTCAACCTGCAGCTAACTGGGAGGTCAGTTCTTTACATTTCTTATCACATCTGCCTCTGATGGGCTCTGTCTCCTTTGTACTCTGTATCGCTGCACACTCCTTTTCTCCCCCCCACTCCCTTCTTCCCTCTTTTTTCATCTCCTCTCTCTGCCTCAGGGCTTAGATGTATATGTTTCCTCGCCATGTTTATGTTTCAGGAAGGGAGATGCCAGGACTTAAAGCCCCAGAGCGCATGGACTCACAGTGGCTGCAGTAGTCTAATCTGTGTCTTGATGCCATGCTTGTGATTTATCTGTCTTACCTTTTTGTCCTGTGTGTGTGTGTGTGCGTGTGTTTGTGTGCGTGTGTGGGTTTAATTTCTTTGGCATTTTCTTTGATTTTGAGACAATGTGATTTCTGACGCAATTTTTTTTTTGCTTCTGTAGCTGTTGAGGCCAGATTGAGGCTTAGAGAGAGGTGTGTGTGCGGCGTGGGCAGACGATGAGTGGTTTTCATGGCTTTTCTCTGCATTTGTGTGTGTGCGCACAGCGGGCGATGATGCGGTTCTCGGAGCTGGAGCTGAAGGAGAAGGAGGGCGGCGGTGTGTGTGTGTCTGCCTCGGCGGCAGCGGCAGCAGGACGGGAGCTGGCAGACGGCCAGCACAGAGAGCGAGCGCTGGAACACTGCCAACACACCACCAGGCAGGCAGAGAGGGAGGGTGAGTAACCCAGCACCACACACACACACACACACACACACACACACACACACACTCGTAATGCACGCACACACAAATCCACTCTGCAAATGAACACTCACAAACAATAGCTGCGCGTACACACTCACACGCACTTGCAGCAAATGCTGAGGCAAGACCGGGTCACTCTAAAAAAAGACACACTCTTCCACACAGACACATGCACACACACTCTTACACAAGCGAGGCAGCGCAAAGCGAACGAGCCAGCGCGAGAGACGGAGAGGGGGAGTTTTATTTTCAAGAAGTCTTTTGTGCTTATCTGCGCGGAGAGACGATCGAGAGGGAGGGCAGGAGGGGGAGGAGGGGCAGAGATTGCGTGAGTGAAAGCAGGGGGAGAGTTAGTGGGTGAAAGCGGATGGGAAAGCGCAACGGAAAGAGAGAGAGAGAGAGAAGGGGGGGAGGGAGGAAGGGGAGGAGGAGGGGGTTAGTTACATTGGCTGGGAGCCCAGCTGTGTGTTGGAGCGAGGCCGCGGCTGACGTGTGAGCCTAATTATGGCATGGAGAGAGACAGAGAGGGAGAGGAGAGGAGGGGGGGAGAGTCACGCTCAGTGTGAGAAGGGCGTGGTGCGGTCATGCCGTGGGGGAGGACAGAGAAAGGGGAGAAGAGGGAGAGGGATGGCGAGAGCGCAGGATGTTTTCTTGCTTCTCCTCGCTGGGAGCGCGAGCGGCTGCGCTGAAGCCCGCTGGCTTGGCTCACATCAGATTAAAAAGTCTTTACCCCATCAAAGTTTTACGGCCTGTCTTTAAAGCAGAATAAAAGCTGGCTGGTGTTTAACTGGCATTCTCCCTCTAACAATCCCCCACCCCGTTTCACCCCCCGCCCCTTGTTTCCCCTGCTCTCTGTCTGTCTGGTTTGTGGTCTGTCCCGTCTGTCAGGTGTCCGGCCGGCATACACAAACAACCGAGTTCCAGTCCTCCAGAGGTGTGGTGGCCAGAAGGAGCCTTTGTCCTCGGGGCACGGGCCCAGAGGTGCCATCCAACCAGGCCTCAAGGATGGAGCCAGGAAGGTGATGAGGGACTGTGAAGGAGTTCACTGTGCACCACCAATTTTGACACCCGCTAAAGGCTACACAGAGGAGAAGGTCAGCCCCGGCTTTGGACCCTCCAGGAAACGCCCGCTCTGCCTCAAGGCTGAGCAGGAGGACACAGACAGGGAGGATGGGGAGAAGGCATCCCACCCAGAGAAACGAGCCAGGATTTCAACAGGTGAGAATTTTAATCGCGCCACTTTGCCCAAACACGTGCTGGCCTGGCTTGATTCGGTTTGTCTCAGCACATCAGTAGAGGTGTAATGATACATGCTTCTAATTTTACATATCAATTTAATTTCCTATAAATTCTTCACAATAAAAGTTCCTGTGTTATTTTTATCTAAAAGTTCTTATGAGTATGTTGTTTTCATCAGCAGTAACTTAACATATCTATACAACTGAAAACAAACATGAAACAGTTAAATAAAGCAGGCACAAGTACAAACAGCAACACAGGAGAGAAACTAAACTTGAAACCACAGAGATTCAGTTAGATGCTACAAAAGACTGAAAGCTGATCACACACTTTTAAAAACAGACAAGATGCACACTTTAATACGGGGGAGAAAGGGGTTCTTTGCTGGTTGGCCGCGGTGGGCAAGATGCCACTGAACCCCATTTGGAGGCAGGTTAGGCTCGCTTTGGCTCCAGTTCAGAGAAAGTCCATCTCGGGTACAACTCAGCATTGCTTGGCGCACTAAAAGTGGTACTAGAAATGCAAATCAGCGCAGTACAGTTTGACTCGGCGCGGCCAAAAGTGCCAGTGGAAAAGCCCCAATTGAACATGCCTCGTCACCCACATGCCACTTCCCATTTTCCTCAAATCACCCCCCTCCTCCTCTCCCCCTCGCCTCTCTTCATCTGCTCTCCGCGCATCTCTCTAATTCTGCCCATTCTCTTCCCTTCATCCCGCGTTACGCCGAGCCTCATCTCAGCCCTTTGTTCTTTTTAAAAAATCGCTCTATTCCCTTTTGTCGCTTCCTCCTTCCCAATCAATTCCACCTTAAACCCGCTCCATCACAACCCCCACTCTTCCCCCCTTTACCACTCTCTGTCCCATCTTTCGCTCTGTGTGGCAGCCAGCTCAGAGAAGTGTTTAATCCTGCCTTTGAGCGGAGTGCGAGAGAGAGAAGCGAGGAAGAGGGACAGCCATTCTCTCTCAGCTCCGCCGTTCCTCCGCTGCGCTTACCCACCCTCTTCAAAGCTGCTCTTTTCTTCTCTTTTCATCTCCTTTCTTTTTTCCCTCATCTGTTTGGGTTCCCTTTTTTTTAATTTTTTTTTTTTTTAACATTTCTGGCATGCGGTATAGCGCTCACTCTCCCCGGCACTGGCAGACGAGTCAAATACCCGTCCCCCGTGAATTTCAGGGGGGGAGAACTCTCCCTCTGCTTCTCCAGTCTTTATTGCTTTGTGTCTCCGCCCGATTCTTGACTTCTCTTCCCCTTTAACTCCTCAATCTGTCTGTTTCACATCCCGCTCCCTGCTTCTCCTGCCTGAGAGCGTGTATGTTAAATGTAAGGCTTAGAGGGGCTTTTACAAGCCATAAGAGTGTAGTGATTAATGACCTTTTGTTCTTTGAGCTGAGTTGTTTGCATGTCAGTATGTATGTACATACAGTAGTTTTGTGGGTAACACAAGGTAAGAGTGGTGTCTTTGAAAAGGTGATAACCTTTGATGTCCAAAATGGCATCTCATAGACACTTCAAAGAAAAGCTGTTGTGGTTGAAGCCTGGCCACAATGCATTTTCTGAGTTTTCAACTTCTTTAACTCTTTGGGGATATCAGTTTTAAAGCTAAAGTAAAAATATTTGTATCATATGAAACCAAAGGACATAGGTAATCCATTGGTGCAAACCACGTCATGTGAGCTTGTCTGGTTGGCTAAATAATGCTCCAAAGTTAGGCTAAATTTTTCAATTTTCAAAGGGGTCCCTTGGTGTCTCACCTCATGATATATGAATGAAAATTTATTCTCTGGGTACCCAAGAGGCTCTCTTCTTTACAGACAGGCCAACTTTATTTTAATCTCATGCAGTTGTGGTCAAAAAAAGTGCAGTATTAATCCGTTATTTTATTTGAATATTTCTGCATACTGCATACCCTGAACAGTAAACAATCATAATTTGCATGACTGAAGAACTGAGACTCTTGTGGATTCAATGACACAAGATGGCCAACTGTATTCATGTATGATTATGTTAGTAGCCATTACAATGAGACCTGGAGACCTGGAACATTCACAGGATGCCTGTCTTTCATAGATATATTGACAATAAGGTGGTTTCTCAGCAATCCCCAGAACAGAAGTTCTCACCATCAAATGCAATTCTATCAGACATCTGTGTTGACCTGCTATTTCCCCCTAAAGACCCCAGTCCGCCCTTAAAAAGACAAAAACAAGTGTCTGATAGTGAGGGTCAAAGTGCTTAAAAGCTTAAAATGCTCTTATTTAATCTTTAAACTGAGGTTTAAAATTGAAAACAGTCCAAATTGTTACATTTCAAGGTCAAAATTGTTCCAGCTGATATAGCTGAGATGGCAAACAGTGCAAATGATGTGTTTATGTTGTTTGCAGATGAGCGTGATCAGGCCAGTCCTGATGAAGACGATGACGATGAGGTGCGGAAGCTCAAGGTCTGCATCGAGCTGAAGGGACTGCGACTCAGCAAGCCCGCTGCCGGTGCAGCTTCCCCTGACGGCTCCCAAATCAAACAGGAGAAGGTGTGGCCCCAGCCCCGGTTGGTCGCCCCGGCCCAGAGCCTGCGGGACCGTAAGATCAGGGCTGGCGAGCCGGAGGACAGAGCTGCGGTGCAGAGAGCCGACATCAACAGGAAATGGGGCTGCGAGAAGCTACTTAATGGTAAGACTGAACCGCCAGCCGTGCAAAAACCACTGCTGTGTCTCTGAGTTCAGCTAGGGTAACGGAAATCTATCTTTGGCTCACGTTTCACTTTCTTGTTGAGCAGTCTGTCTTTTGGGGGATTTCCCGCGAGCCTTCAGGGAGGGTGGAGAGGAAATGAGGTAGGGGATGCTTCCTCCTGCCAAAGGAAAGGCCAGGGAATCAGAAATGGGACCCGGGGACTAAAAGCTAAAATGCCCCCCCTCCCCTGTGATTTTGGGCTTTTTGTTCAGCTGGTCCACAGCGGGCTCTGTGAAAGCGATGAAAGTGCGAGTGAGGGAAGTGGCTGGTTGAGATATGCGTGGGCAGGTGTAGTGTGACTAATGTGTGATCAATGATTTTTCTTTTTCTTTTTTCCCCTCAAGACCAGTCACAGGGAAAGGGAGGGCGGGGGATGCGTGTGTGTGTGTGTGTGTGTGTGTGTGTGGAGGGGTAACTTATTAAAACCAGGGCTGTCCCTTATTCATGTGCCCAAACGGAGGCAGAGGGAGGCACAGACGAGGAGAGAAGAAAAGGCAGGAGAGAGATTAAAGGAAGTGAATAAAGCAGGGGAGATTTTGGTTTTATGTTTCCTGCAGAAACCACAGGCCTTGATTGGACGCGGAATTATTATTCTTTTTTGTGCTTTCACCTTTTTAGATAACATCACCGTGGCAACAGCCGTATTTTTTTCACAATGAATGTGTGTCTGTCAGGGCTGTCTTTCTTTTTTCTTTCATTTTTTGTGGATTCCACTAATCAGATCAACACAGGCATTTCTGTTAAGACACTTGTATTTAAAAGGTATTTTTCTACAACAGTTACTTCGAATGTGCTTATATATTGAGAGACATATGGAATATATTTCCTGCACTAAATCATGAAATGACCATATGTCATCAGAGATTCAGGAAACATGTTAAGTTGTCAGCTTCTCTGACATGGAGTGTCCATTTATGAGTTATATTAAATCATTAATAATCTTTTAGAAGGTGTAGATGTTTAACAGCTACACTGAGCAATATGTTAATGGAGTCTGGCAGGGAGTCACTGAACTCCAACAGTTATAAACAGCTGATCAGCTTACAGTGTCGTCATTGTCAAAATAAAATGTTGTGCTCATGTAGGTTCAGTGTCTCTGCAGGCAACCTGCCGGAGCCTGTCTGGGGAGGAGGGGGCGATAGGAAACAACTTGTTTCAACCATATCTTGCACATTAAATAGGGAGTCGCCCTATTTCATACACCATCTGTGGATCCAACTTGTTGTTTAGACTGCAGTGGTCATTTTTGAACACTAGGGTCTTACATTTTGCCTCTTTAAGCATCTGCAAGATGTATAATTAAACTTCCTTCCCCTTTGGTTCTCAGTTTAGGATTGATTTTAATGTGCTGTTTATTGTAAAAGTTATCAGACCGAGACCACATTTTGAGTAGTTAGAAATCCTTTGCAGTGATCCTTAGGAGGGAATGCATTTCCATTAAGCCATTAAACAGAAGGTATTTTGACATTGTGGTTTCAAGGGCAGGCTTTTATTTTTCGTGTAAATGTGTACTATAAGACAGCGCCACATTTGTAGGAACACCATAGCCGTGTCCTTGCTGCAGTGAATGAGCACACACAAGTCACTACGGGGCTGTTTATGTGAGCCTGCGAGTGTGTGCGTTTATTTTTTTATTTATTTTCCTGAGCGAGGGAGCGAACAGGCATGCTGCGCTCCCAGACAGCTCTGTGCGCTCATTAATAAACCAACAGAGGGTGAGAGATGGCCTTGCAATACCTTCCCATCCTCCCCTTGCACTGAGCTCTCACACTATCAGCCACTCACTCTCCTCTCCTCCTCTCCTCTCTCCGGCAGGAGTTGCTGCTTCTCCCCTTCCCCCCGGCCAACTGAAGGACAGGGCGCAGCCGCTGGGCCCCTTCTCAGGTGACCGTGGCCTCAAGGAGCCTAGGAGGGGCCCCCCCTCTCCGGCCCCACAGCCGTCCGTGGGAGGCACCCCTCCCCTCAAGCCCCGTCGCCATAGTGACACGGACAAACCCAAGGGCAAGCGGCCGTGCAAGACCAAACACACCAGTCAGAGGGAGCGGGAGCGGGAGAAGAGGAAAGAGGCCACACCTAGCAGCCCGGGCCAGCGCTGTGCAGCAGATCTGGGAGCAGCTGAAGATGACAAGGTGAGTGCTGATAGGGTGTCTGGTGGCGATATGGGCGTCTGGATGTTTTGTAGCTGTGGAGTCTGTTTCAGTATGCCTGTCGGCGCCTCTGATTATGCAGCTGGGAGAGAAGGGGAGAGGAAGGAAGTATGTTTACAATGTTTAGAGGGCTGCTGGAGTTTTGACCTCCTCGTGCCCTTAGCGACTCCCCGCGGAGTGCCTGCGTGCATGTGTGTTTGTCTCCGACCTTAATTGTGGAACGTGTGTCATCAGTGCTGTTGTGTGTGTGTGTGTGTGTGTGTAGGTGCGTGCCAGGGCTGTGAGTGTCTGTGAGCATTCCTGACATAACAACAAAACCCCGGAGCAATTATACATCGCACTGAGCGGCGAACACAAAGCTACACACTCTCCCTCACAGTCACACACACACACACACACACACACACACACACACACACACAAGAGCGAGGAATGTGGCAGCCGTGGTCGAGCGTATGAAGTGCCGGAGTTCAAAAGAGGGGGGAAAAAAATGAGCATGGGGAAAAATTGAGGGGGAAAAAAAAGGCTAGTTGTTTTCCGCCCGCGCTGCTCTCCTCCCCTGCTCCTCCTCAGCCTGACAGCTGCTTCGACATGGAATTCCACTGAGAGGGCACGCACTACACGCACACACACACACGCACACACACACACACACACACACAGTGGCAGGCAACTCCCTCTCTCGTGTGTAGCACTCCAAAGGCTGTGTTGGTTTAGTGGTTAAAGAAAAGTGGCGTGCCAACCTGCAGTGTTTGGGGCGTGAACAGTTGGTGTGAAATCTGTGTACGTGTGTATTTTTCAGTGATGCAGAGTGTGTCCTCCATACTCACTCATCATACTTAAACACAGATGTTGTAAATCCAGCTATATTTTTAACTATATGTAGGTAGTATAGAAAGGAGTCAAAATCATGTGAGGATAAGAAAGAAACCCTTTTTGATGGTTTTAAAGGGATACTTTGGAGTATTTGAAGTGGTGTATTATGAGGTACTTATCCATAGATAGTGTATTCTCTACAATAGATGCTGGTCTGCACGCCCCCAGTTTGGAGAAGCAGAGAGGAGTACCAGCATGAAAGCCAAGCAATACACTTATCATTGTGAGTGTACACTGTATTCAGAATATTTTCACAGCTTTACCTTGCCACCAGACAGCATTTTTGGACGGAAAACCGCAGTTATATAAGCTAAATAGCGCTCTCTCGCTCCAGACCAGCCGATCTTCATTAGTGAAATCAGTCATTTTACCTCACAGAACACGGGAGTTGTTGGTCTTCTACTGCCTTGGTTGGTTTGTTTGTGTTATTGTGAGACTTTAGTGAGTCCGATCTATCCTTAATCCCTTTCCTTAAATACACCGAAGTCACACAATAACACATGCACACTTAACTGATGGAGGCAGCAGCTGACAAGCAAATCCTGTGTTTTCAACGAGGTAAAATTACTGATGGGGTTTGGTTGGTTTGGAGAGAGGGATATTTGGCTTATATAACGGCTGTTTCCCGTCAGAAAAGGCTGTCCGACAGCAAAGTAAAGTGGTGAAAAAATTCCAAATAGTGTACACTTAAACTGAACCTTTTTTTGATGTTAATAAAATACATTTTGCTGCTGACTTAGCTGGCTTAGCTTTCTATACTGGGACTCCTGCTGCTTCTCCAAAGTGGGGGCTTGTCGAGTGCTATCTACTGTAAGTAACACACGGACTATCAATAATTTTCTCATACAACCGGACCTCAATTAATCCTAACTGTCCCTTTAAAGTGACTACTGACAGTTTTGTATTTGTTTGTGACTGTGCATGCATATACACACAACTGCATCTCCTGAGTGTGTGTGTGTGTGTGTGAACATATGTCTGTGTGTTGTTTCCATGCGCCCTTGAGTGTCCGTGTGTCCCGTCTGCTGTGTGGCAGCAGCTCTAACACTCTCCTCCATCTCTCCCACTCTCTCCTCAGATGAGTGAGCAGCGCGGCGCTCCGAGGAAGGGAGCCGCCTCTCCTAATCATTATCCCTGCTCTCCAGTCAAGCCCTGCTCCCCCGCCGCGCTTTGTCCACCCTGCTTGCAACCCCAGGCGAACGGCAGAGCAGGCGGCGTCCCACCAGAGGCAGTGGCTGCAGCAGGGGTGCACAGGACCCCCCCTGCCGAGCCCCCCGCGGTGCGTCCAATTCCGCCAGAGGCTCGCCGGCTGATCGTGAACAAGAATGCCGGGGAGACTCTGCTCCAGAGAGCTGCGCGACTGGGCTACGAGGTAATAGGCTGCACTCATCCTACCTCCTTATCACTCTTACACTTCCTCTCTTCCAAATCTTCGCTCTCTTCTTAAATTGAGCTCATTTTCTCCCTCTACTTTGTTCCTGTCTATGGCTCTTGCAGACGTAGCTCCACTTTTCCTCTTTTTTTCTGATTCCTCTCTTGCATCTGTCATCTGTTTCTCACTCCTTTTTGCTTTTTGTATCATTTCCTTCTATTTCACCCTTACTCACGCTTTGTTCTCGCCATACTCCATCTTTTCTCTGCTCCTCTTGCCCGCTACTCTCGTTCTCTCTCAGGTTTCCGCTCTCTCCCTCCCCCCTCTTTCCTCTCAGCGCTCTCTTTCTCTTCCTCTCTTTGTGACTCAGATTGTCGTTGGCAACCCTCCTCCTCCTCCTCCCCGCAAGCGCACACACATACACACACACACACACACTCCCCTCCTCACCGCCTCCCCCTCCTCTTGCCTCGCTCCGCACTCACATCTCATTAATTTTCTGTGAGGCGAAGTGTGACACACACTCACACTCGGCAGGCGCACACACACACACACACATGCATGCGCAGACAGCATGAGGGATCGGTGGGATCATTATACGGAGACTGATGCTCGCTGCCTCTCTCTAGCATCGGAAGTTTTTTTCCCCCCTTCTTTGTGTGTGAGGCTGCCGATCGTTCGCTCCTAAACCAGATCCTCTCATTCTCCGCACATACAAGAAAGGATGAGACGGGTGTGTATTCTACTGAATCTCTCAACTCCCATCGCTCTGAACACTTTTAATTAAAGTTGGATGGCCCTCTGTCTACTTCTCCCTCATCCCTCCTGTTTCTGTTCCTCAGCCTAAATGTCTCTCCCCCTCCCCGTGTTGACAGATTCTACAAATTGATTTATTGATCCGAGTGGTTTTAATGCCACTTGAGGTGCACAATGTGCTCTGCGCAGGGATGGATATTTCATGTCACAGTTGGGAGGGGACAATAAAGTCGGTTCGCTTGTGGCGAGTGCCCCCATAAACACAGTAAAACCTGGTCCATCTCCTGCCTGTGGAGGACAGCGCAAGGGGACACGGAGTGATGCAGTGCTGCTGCCAGAGGAGGGCTGACTAAGATTACAGAACCCATAAATTACACGAAAACTATATATAGTGCATATAGAAATTGATGTGATGAGAGCTCCCTAAAAGTGAAGTCAAAGCATCTCAATCACCCCCTTGTGGCTGGCTGCAGTACAAGTCATAAATCCTGTCTTCCCAATGTTAATAAGTAAGACATAGGCCAAACTAAAACATCAAAGTACAAAGTATAAATTTCTCCCAATGAAGTTTTCTGTCATTTTAGGCAGTTCTTATCACGCTGATATTTGTCCAAGTGTTCCTTTCTATCGGTTTTAATTAGTTTTAATTATATAAAAACTGGGTTTTAAGATCAGGTTTTGAGTCGTCACGCTGTGTGGGCAGGAACTTGAAAGCACGGCTGGTCACTGCTGTGCAGACTCTGGCTCCAAATGATGTCACCAGCGCAAGATGGCAGTGCTCGTATCTGGGATGTTTTTGCTTCAGTTTTGCACAGTGTGAGGAAGTGGAGACGTGTCATCCATTGTTTATTTATGTCAGTGGTTAAAACATTGACATATACTTTTTAATTTGTTCTTTCCCCAAATTATAGCTAGGGATAATTCAGTAGTCCCTAAATATTGGTTTTATGAGTGTGTCCACTCTGTCTCTCACTCGCCTTTGACACTGTCTTTGTGGGTTTGTGTGCGTGCACGTGATAATTTTTATCACCAGCAGAGGTATCTTCACAGAACTGTAAATAGGTGTGGGTATCTTTTGTTGCTCATTAACCGGTTGCTTTATGGTTGTGTGTGTTTGTTGTACACATTTATGATGATGAGGTGTGTGTGTGTGTGTGTGTGTGTGTGTGTGTGTGTGTGTGTGTGTGTGTGTACATGTGCGTGTGTGTGCGTGCGTGCGAGTTAGAGAGGGAGAGCAAGAGTGTGAATGAGAGGTAAGCACTGGGAGTATAATCGCGTTCTAATGGCCCTCTAATGTGCCGTGGTGACTGTGGTTAGCAGTGGCGGCGGCTGTTTTTCTCCCTCGCACACACACTCAGACACACGCGCGCACACACATACACAGGGTGCAGCGCAGCAGCAGCAGGGTTCAGTCAGCCGTGCTGGAGAGAAGCTGGCTCGTCTCTCTGATTTATGCGTCTCTCTCGAACGTTTTTTTCCCTCCCTCGCCTTTTTTTCATCCCCCCTTCGCATTTTTCCCTTCCTGCGCTCCGCGTGTGGAGAGGGAAAGAGGGAGGGAGGGAGGAGAAAACCTGAGACTACACAAACAAGGCGCTGACCGCTGCGCAAACAACACCCCCGCCTTCCCCTTCCCCCCCTTTCCCTCCCTCCCTCCCTTTCTTTCTCTCCCCCTCTCTCTCAGGAAGCTCGTCTCTCACTGCCTGTGTGTGATAAGCCTGGGGCAGACCCCTGGGGCTCCCACACACACACACGCACACGCTCACACACACACAAGGACGTGCACAGAGAGACACACCAATTTATGCATACAGCCACACACACACACACACACACACACACACACACACACACTTGCATACAAGCCTGTAGACGCACAGAGCGCTTGTCTCACGCTGGTGTTTTAGCGCCGCAAGCTCTGGGCTTATCACACACAGGCAGAGAGATATGAGGGCCTGAGAGACAGAGGCACACACACACAGCTCACACGCTGATTACGAGCACACACACACACACACACACACACCTACACACACACACAGAAATATGCACAGTGAAACACCCGTTATGACCCAATAAGCACATGCACAGGCATCCTGACGTGTTCTCCTCCATATGCTGCACAGAGCGACGGCTCTCAACACTCACTGCTGTCGCACACCCACACAGACCTGCACATGCAAATTCACAATCACCTCACACACGCGCACACAGCCTGCACGCACACACGGTTTCACAGGCATCCTTTCGTGTACAGATGCAGAATCACGTCACGCACACGCACATGCATGTAATTCAACACACGCGCAGCTCTCCTGCTCCGTTCCTGATGCCCGGCCGACAGCGTGCATATTTCATGTTCGTTTAGTTTTGCGATCCGTGCCTCTGCACACGAAAGCCCACTCTCTCTTTCTTCCTCCCTCCCTCGCTCCCCTTTCATTCTCCCGCCCTCCCTCGTCTGCCTCGCTTTCTGAGCATTTGAAATGGTAATGAGGAGAGATTCTGCGGATGTCTTCATCCCTCTCCCCCTCGTGCCGGGGCTCGGGGCCCCTCTGCTCTGCCCATTGAAAGCTCAGATAAAGGTGCAATCTGTCATTTATTCTCCCCACATGAATCACTTCTGATTTTCCTTCTCAAATCCATGTGTGATCCAAGCAAAGACGAAGAGCTAGGCTGCATTTTAATCGCCCAGTCAGACCAGCAAAATTTGGGACTGAAATTGCAGCAATTAACGGATTCATTTGTGGAGACCAAGTTCAACTTCGATGAACTTTTGACTTTCAAATTTGCACTTTTGACCAATAGAAACGATATGTCACCCTTTGAGGGAGCCCACAATAGAGTAAGTTGTCACATTATCGACCCATAACATTTCATATACACATCACAATGTTCTGCTGGAGTTTTAATGGCTGAGCCAGACAGATGTTAATGGTGTATATTTTGACCAGTATTTTTTTTTGCAGAACATAATGCAAATATCTAATTATTCATTTAGTTTCATAGGGAGCATTATTCAAGCATGAATATTTGATCAGTCTTCTTAATTCACATTATTCTATTTGTTTTGTTTTTTATTTATAGTTATTTAAAATTATTAAAAATATCAGTGTAAGTGTACTTTTTTAGTGCCCTGATGTCATTTTGGATTTTGTATACTGGAATAAATAACCCAATTTTTTTTTTACTCCATAATATCAGTATCAGTCCCCAAAATCCAGTATTGGTTGAGCTTTACTCCACAACAAAAATGCGGCATGGCAAAGTCTGCAATCAGTGAATAACACAAATACTTAAGGTGAATTATTAACCATTTTGACTTATTAGTATTAGTGACAGAGCTAGCTAGCTCTTTAGCTGGTTCTTAGTTATCTGGTGGCACGCTAGCTAGCTTGGTGAGCTAATTTCACTGGCTGGTGCCATCATGGTAGCGTTGGGTTAGCCACTGTAGCATGTAGTATGTTAGCGGTTAGCTCGCCAGCGACAGTAGCTCGGTAACTCGTCACTATGTCACCAAGCTTTCAGCGAGGACATTTGAATGAATTTCACTATGTTACTGTCTGATTTGACCAGGCACCAGAACTGTTAGCGACTGTTCAACCCCCCAACTTAAGAGGCCTGTTTATCATTTAGTTTGTATGCAGCTAATAAGCATTAAAGCTTTAATATGTCACATTTCTGTATTAAAATGTCTAAAAATGCTAGACTTACAGTATGTTATATAGTTTGTTGTTGCGTTATGACATTATTCCAAATGTTTTCCAACAATGTTCAAACGCAGAAAAATTAACAATTTATTCAAGGTAACGCTGTGTTTCCTACTAGCCACTAGTTGCTATAACTTCTGGGAAAACACAGGACACGTTAGATACATCAGAGAGTGAGGAAGGAATTTGGTGAATGTGACTAAACATAATGTGAATAAAACTTAAATACATTACCCCGCCATGTCAGATTGTTATTGTTTTAATGCTAAAGAGACCCTAGCGGCAGGACTTAAATATTGTGTGTTTTAATATGTAGGGCAGGTTATTGGTTGAGACTGGAAGCCTTATTGTTAACAAACAGGTAACAGGTGATTATTCCTTTATTCGTCTTTATTCTTCAGTTGGCTAACGGCGTGTGCGCACCAGTGTGATATTAAATATCAACTCCATCCGAGATCATCAGAGGCAAGATTCCAGCGCAGTCATTCAACAACAGGCTACACACACATACAAATGTCCACACCTTTTAACTTGTCTAGGCACGCACCAACTTTACTGTTTGCCTCATTATTGCGGCAGGAAAGCCACTCATGCATCACCTGCTACATGTAATACACATCTATATGAAAGCACACACACGTGTTGTGTGTGGGGAGCATAGAAGGCAGCTCTGCAAGGGGTTAAATGTCTGAGTGATGCATTGATTGCAGGCGAGCGCAGGGAAGCATTCTAGAGAGGGAGATTAGAGGACGGAGGGGAGGGGGGGGTGTCTCATTTTACTGCGGAGGAGTGTGTGCGTGCATGTGTGCGTGTGTGTGTGTGTGTGTGTGTGGCGGGAAGCCGGGGCTCTCGTGCTAAGCTCCTCGCTCTCTCCCAGCGATATTAAACACGGCTTCGGAGGTTTAGCGCTACGCCTCCTCCACAGCCACACACACATACACACACTTAGGCAAGCTGCATATCAACACTCTAGCCGTCAGTCTCTCTAACACTTGCTCTCATTCACTCACACACAGACAGACTCACACACACACACACACACAGCGAGTGGAATCCCCCAGAGGGGAGCTTCGGCACAGCGCTCCTGAATCTCTCTCCAGCAGGCAAACAGAGTGTTGGCAGCGAGCGAAAACCAGTTGGAGCGGCATCCCACTCCCCCCCCACCACCACCACCACCCTACCCTCCTACTCCTCTTGTTTCTCTCTTCCTCTCGCACTTTTCCTCGCTCGCACTTGCTCACTTCTTCTCTCTTTCCACTTCTCTCCCTTTTTTCCTCATCGTCGCCCCTTCCTTCCTCCCCGGCTCGATGGTCCTCTGTTCACTCCTATCACTACACCCCCCACCTCACCCCACCCTCCCCACTCCACACACTTCACACCACCACTACCACTCATCTCTTGTTATTATCAGCAGCAGCCCAGAGGACAGCCCCGGCAGATCTCATCCACAGATTCATTAATCTGTCATCTGTTGGGGTGTTGCCTCTCTTCTTCGCCTGTTCTTCCGTCCTCTCTAGCCTCTCTTCTTTCTCATGCCTCCGTCGGTCTGTTTTCTCTCCGCTGCCTTTTCCTTTCCTTCCCTCTTCCTCCCTCCATCCACCCTGTGCTGAAAGAGAGAGAGAGAGAGAGTGGAAGAGAGAGATAAACACTTGGACGAGACGGCGGGCTAGAATTAGCATAGAAATGGAAGTTTGGAGTCATTCCCCAGGTTCAGATGAGCAGCTTTCCTCCCCTCGGCACAGGACTGTTAGCAGGACAGAATATGAGTGTGTCTGGACGCATGAGCTGTGTATTTGCGTATACATATAATGAAATATATACAAATTAGGTATTTTCTGTTTTTATCAAGGGTCTGCAAATACACCTATTTGAAGTGGGGTTGTATGAGGTACTTATCCATAGTCAGTGTATTATCTGCAGTAGATGCCAGTCAGCACACCCCCAGTTTGGAGAAGCGGAGAGGAGTATCAGCACAGAAGATAAGCATTTTACTGCCGTGGACAGGGTCAGCAGCAAAATGTATTTTAGCCACTAAAAACAGGCCCACTCACAAAAATCAATATCAGTTTTAAGTGTACGATATATTTAGGATAATTTCACCGCTTTACCTTCCCGTCAGACAGCCTTTTCCGATGGGAAACCGCTGTTTCATAAGCCAAATATCATTCTCTCCATACCAACCAGACTCCTTTGGCAAAAACACCAATTTATCTCACACTACCACTGGCTCGATTGGTTAGTTTGTATTATTGTGTGACTTTGGTGTTTCAAAAAGAGTGCAGATTCACCAAATTCACACAATAGTTTAAACAAACTAACCAAATTAGGCAGCGGTAGACTAGCAACTCTCAGGTTCTTTGAGGTAAAATTGCTGATTTCACTCATGGAGTTTGGCTGGTTTTTGCTTAAGTTGTCTGTTTGCTTTGTGTATTAGCTGTTGGAGCTACTGTACTGCTGTGGACAGGGTCACCATCAAAATATTGAAGCCACTTTATTCAGTATCAATTTAGAGAGAATATTTTCACCGCTTTAACTTGCAGTTGAACAGCCTCCTCTGACAGGAAACTGCCAAAAAATATGGCATCACTCTTTCCAAAGCAACCAGACTCCTTAAACAAAAATCATTTTATCAGTTTACCTTGCAAAACACTGGAGTTGCTTGGCTTATTATTTTAATCCCTTAAAATGCCAAACAAATGAACCAAGCATGGTAGTGGTAGACCAGCAAATCCTGTGCTCTGTGAGGTAAAATGAGAGTTTTTGTTTAAGGAGTCTGGTTGCTTTGGAAAGAATATTTGTCTTGTATAACAGCAGTTTCCCATAGGAGAAGGCTGTCTAATGACACGGTTAAGCGGTGAAAATATTCTTAATATAGCCTACACTTAAACTGATAGAGTTTTTTGAGACCTGCTTTCTTTTAGGTGGCTAAAATACGTTTTGCTGCTAACCCTGTACACAGCAGTACATTCTTTAGCTCCCATAGCTAATACACCGACTTCAGAAATCAGAGCCATCCCTTTAAGTTGCGTATCCACACAGATAAAAACACATACCCGCAGTGTTGAAACACACACTTGTCAGACTCGGACAGGCCACATATCAACACACATTGCCGGACTGCTGCCTGTCTTTCTGTCCCCTGTCTGTTCACTTTGCTCCTGTCCAATAAAAACCAGTCTGACTACTTACTGCTGGATGCCCAACTGTCACAGCCTGAGACCAGAGGAAACGCTTCCAGCTCTTGAGCGCCTCTATCAAATCTCTTTGTTCCGCTTCCATTATGCTGTGTTCAGAGCCCAGCCATCGTAACTGGCTGCCACAGTGGCGTCCAGGCCCAGCCATGGCACACACACACACACACACACACACACACACACATACACACACACACGCAACCACACAGTGTCACACACACTCATACGTGCACAAGCAGAATCTGGCAGGCTAAATACAGTTGAGTCACACTTAGTCTCCTCGATGTGTTTTGGCGCCAGCTCTAGTATTATGGAGCATTTGTGTGCGTGTGTGTGTTTGTCCGGCACAGGAACACACTCAGTTCCTCCTTTCCCTAATTTCTGTCCCACAGGAACTGTAAAGGGAAGGAGTGTTTGCGTCTGCGTCTGCTCTGTCTGACTTGTGTGTTTGGTCTTGTATTGCCTGGGTTGTCGTTACACACACATACATACAGTACGTACACACGCTAAACCCTGCTCTCCCTGTGTGTTGGCTCTGTTTTAGGAGGTGGTGCTGTACTGTCTGGAGAACAGAGTATGTGAGGTGAATCACAGAGACTACGCGGGTTACTGTGCTCTCCATGAGGCATGCGCCCGTGGCTGGCTCAGCATAGTCCAACACCTGCTGGATTATGGGGCCGACATCAACTGCAGCGCACAGGATGGTACCAGGTAAACAAACAAACAAACACACTTATTCATATGCACACGCAGTCACAGAAACTTCGGTCTGCATAAACACATCTCTGTGCACAGTGCGGACATGATTGTGGCTATTTTTCCTAATAGGGTAAGCCAGGACTTAATAATCAATGTGGTCACTTGAGTTTTGCTCATAACAACATTTCTGTGATTGATTTTTTTTATATTTTCTTGGCAAGAGCAGTGATTTGACAGATTAGCTGCTGTTTTTAAAAAAAAGTGTGCTTTTATTGCTGCGTTATTAAAATTTACAGTAGGGGGTCTGTTCTTGGAAACTATGCACAGGTCATAAAGGTGCATTGAGTAGCAGTTTAGCTTTTATTAAACAGTTGGAGTATTACAGTACACAGGTGACCATTGCTAGGAAGAATGTCAGTCTTTTATTCCGCATTTTACTTTATGCCTCACTAGGTCAGAGTTTAGAGGAAATCTTAATAGATGAAAAATATTTTATGGCACAAGAGTGTGTTCTTTTAAAGGGATAGTTCGTGTTATTTGAAGTCAGGTTGTGTCAAGTAGCAGGTGGATAGAGCAGTCCCATCAGCAAAATACCAGAGTGGTTTTATGGATGTACTGGCGTAGCAACATCTTGCTGCAAGTGACAAAGTTGGAAAGCTTCTATTTGAGAAACACTACCAGTCCATGCAAATCTTTCAGTGCTGTAAATAATTAATAAAATGAATATATATTTGTGTGCGTCTAGACCGATTCATGATGCTGTGGAGAATGACCACCTGGACGTGGTGCGAATCCTGCTGTCTTATGGCGCTGACCCCACCCTGGCCACATATTCTGGCCGCGGCCTGCTCAAGATGACCCACAGCGACAGCATGGAGCGCTTCCTCACTGGTAAGATCCCAGCTGGCTTTTCAGTCTAGTTATTTAGCCAGGTCGTTGGTCGCAGTCTACATCCTCACCCTGTCCCCCCTCTGGACATTTTCAAAGACTTGAGTGTAAGCCTGTGGATTTTGAGAACAGAAATAACTACTGAGGAAATTTTTTTAACCTGGATTCTGTACCTGGTTTCGACTGGTTTGATTAATTCAATCACATGTCATTTCTTAGCAAAAAATAAATAAAATCAGTTCTGTTGCAAATGATGCCAATCAGAAATAATGTAGATCATCTAATGTCTAATAATGTAGAGCAACTGCTCAGCACACACATCCGTCTTTTATGGATAAAACTGGTTTTAACAAGTTTTGATAAAGTTTTACAGACAACAGGCCTACAGTTCCATGACTTTTTTAGTGAGAGTTACCCATGGTAATGAAGTTTCACTTCAAATCTGTAAATTAAATCTTTGGCCACTAAAACTCCCAAATCCCTAGACAATAAAATGCAGTGGACATGACTTTAGTTTTCCGTGATTGAAATTACTGTTAATATTGCCTAAAACATCCATAAAATCCATTAGGGCGATGCGTTTAAAGGGATAGTTTGGATTATTTGAAGTGGGGTTGTATGAAGTGAATTAGTGAATTAGCTGCGGTACATGGAGGTCAGCATGCCCCCAGTTGGAAACAGAGAAGTGTCCACCTCAGAAAAGAAAAGTGTGTGTAAGCTACATTTACAATATTTTTACCCGTTTACCTTGCCGTCCGACAGCCTTTTCTGATGGGAAACCACTGTTATACCAGTCAAATATTGCTCTCTCCAAACAAACCACAACAAACCAGGAAAATCAGTAATTAGATCAGATAATCAGACCAGCAACTCCTGTGATCTGCACAGTAAAATGACTAGTTTTCCGGAAGGAGTCTGGTTGGTTTGGAGAGCGTGATATTTGGCTTATGTAATGGCGGTTTCCTGTCTGAAAGCAAGGTAAAGCAGTGAAAATATTATAAAGATAACATACACTTAAACTGATATTGATTTATTATAGGTAGGTGTTTTTTTTAAGGCGGCTAAAATACGATTTCCTGCTGGCCCTGTCCACAGCAGTACATAACTGAGCTTCCTACTCCAGTTCTCCTGCTGATTCTCCAAATTGGGCGCTTGCCAGCCTCCATAAGTAATTAACTGACTATGGATAAGTACCTCATACACCCCACTTCAGATAATCTAAACTATCCTTTAAACTGTTTCACAGTAGGTGCAATAGTAGAAAGTTTCATCCCTCGTGCAGAAAAAGTCGAATACAAAAGTCAGTAAATTTAAAATCACAAATGCTAAAAAATGAATAAAAACCTGAGGAGATATAGGTGTTTTTAGACTGCAGGTACCCCAGAGAGTGGATATATCGAGGTGGGGCGAGGGTAAATTGTTGAGAGGATTGGGCAGTGACCCAGCTCCCAAATGCCCCAATCTTGGCTCATTTCACTGTTTACTGTTCTTTCACTGCTCTGACCTCTGTGCAACCTGTTGGTGCGAGTCCCTCTCTGTAAATCCTTTCCCTCCACCTTCCAACAGCCACTACAAGACGTGACCGTCTCTGTCATCCCGTTTCCCCTCCGGCACCCTACCCCTCCTCCCCCCTTCCCGTTCCTCTCCCCCTCTCCCTCCCTCGACCACCTGTTAGACAGGGAGTCTCAGCCCGCCGGGGTGCGTGCTGCTGCCTCTGAGCTCCTCTATCTGGTTACTTAGCAACGCCAACTGTGTTTGCTCAGCGTACGTGCGGAAATGGGCTTCGCTCTGGCTGGAGACTATGCTTTTGTATGCGTGCGTGTGAGCGCCTGAGTCTGTCTTTTCACCCGCCTGCCACGCCGCTCGAGTCTGACACGGTCTTGTGTGTTGATCGGGCTCATTGAGGCAACACAAGTTTGTGTACAGGAGGAGGAAATGACACACGCGCACACTCTGTAGCTGGCTGCTTAATATTACATGAGCGTCTAACTAGTTAAGAGCAATGATCTGAGACGCACCGGAGGCTTTAGTGAAAGAGACGACTGATGAACAGGTGTAAGTTCACGCCTCAGCAGAGGGGTGAACAGGTTTAGTGCAAAAAAAAGGGAGATTTATGTGTAGACAGCAAAGAAAGATGGTGTTGAATTGTGAAAAGAGGATGGATGGATGGACGGACGGATGAATGGATGGATGGATGGATGGATGGATAGATAGATGGATCGATGGCTGCTAGATTGACGGAGCGGAGAGGGAGACAGAGCGCTGGAGAAAATGAGCGCGAGCGAGCGATTGCTGCCCTCCCTCCACCTGGTCCCACTCATCTGGAGGCCGTTAATCCCTCCAAACACACGCCAGACGCCCCACGCCTCAGCACTGGCACAAAGCCCAGCTCTCACTCTGTCAGTGTGTGTGTGTGTGTGTGTGCGTGCGTGCGTGCTGAATACACACTTTGCTCTCACTGTGTGTGCTTATCCAGCTCCCTCTGCTTGTTTGTTTCCAGTTTTTGTGTGTGTATGTGCATGTGTATGTGCGCTCGGCGACTGTGTGTGGTTCTTGTTTGATTCCTGGCAGCCTCCTGCAGCCCCGCTCTGCACCGAGCCAGCTCTAACCCAGCGGAGACAGTCGCTCTCCTCCCCCGTGGTACAGCCGCTGGCCCCTGACCATCAGCTCCCCCCCCCTCCCTCCCTCCCTCCCCTCTCCTCCCCCGAAACATTTGCTCTGTTTGTTTCTCTTTTCTCTCTTGACACCGCCCCTCCTCCTCCTCCTCTTCTATTTTACTGTGCTCTTTATCCATTTTTCTGCTGTAGTCTTAAAGGGCAATTGTATTTGCCTCGTTGCCTGTCCCCGGGGCTGCGGCTCTTGAATAACAGGCTTCGCTCCTCTCCTCTCTCCATAGATTATTTTGCTGACCTTCAGGGCCGCTCAGATGACGACCCGGGGCTTTATTGGGAATTCTATGGCAGCGCTGTGTGTGGTGAGTACTGATCAGCACTGTGTGTGTGTGTGTATGTGTGTGTGTGTGTGTGTGTGTGTGTGTGTGTGTGTGTGCTTACAAAGGCTGCAGGAAAAAGTGGCTCATATGTGACTCAGATCTGTTTCTTCATGACAGTGTAAACACCACAAATCACATGGCATCTGATCTTTACTATTCTGATTTGGCCCACTTTCATATGTGGTCTTGAATCAAATATTTTTTTTGTTTTTTGTTTTTTTTTTGGAGTGAGACCTCAGTGTGAACAGTCGTATCCACAGTTTGTTTGGGTATTGGAAATCCTTGAAAATATTTGAATTGTAATACACTCCTCTCAAGGTTTGAAAAGTGCTTGGATTTTGGATAAAGTGCTTGAAACCACTGACATTGTATTTGCATTACTTTTATAATAAATTGCTACCTGGCTGAGTAGTTCACCTTTAGAAAAAGGAATTAAAGTCAGATATAGCTCTGAAAGGTTATATTCGATGCCAAGTCTACTTATAGACAAGTGACATATTTTGAAACATGAAACTTTGCTGTTTTCATTTAATTAGTCACCGTTCTGTAGAATGCTATCATGACACATATTTTTTGGTTGTTTATAGTACATTAACACCTGATTCAGCTTAATAAAGCAGTGAGATAATAATTTTGAGTATATGTATTTATATACACGTACAATACGTGCTTGAGTTTGACTTAAGAAAAGTTGTAGGAACCTGAATATCAGAATTTACGGGACTTGTACATCAGTCATTGACCTGAAGTGTCTCGCCAGAAGACTGTTGTGGAACTAGACGTAGTTAAAGTCTGTCTTTTAAGTAGTTATGAAACAGTCTCACTTTAATACTATGCCTCTAAATGACCTACATAAATAAACAAGGCTATCCGAGAGAAGATCGGCTATTGCCTGTGTTTGCATCCTCCTAGTTACAGAGAGTAGTATGTTAGCCTGTAAAAGCAGACTGAGAGGAACAAGTTGATTTTTCTAGAGTTGATAGGTCACTGACGGCTGGCTCTGGTGGCTCAAACATGTCTGTACAAGTCCAGTAAAGCCACAAAATGGAGCATCCATCCAATTTTGAAACCTAATTTTACATACTTTTTTTAATCTTTAAAATTTACAGTATGAACACGTTTTATGAGGTGTAACAGACTTGGAAAAAACACGTATTATTGTTTTACACAGACTCTAAAGGTAGCCCCTAAGTCTGTTTGATTTCTGTACCTCCCTTTGTCTTTTATGATTATGTGGATCTTCACTAAATATTATTTTATATTTTTTTGTTTGTCAGAGTCAAGTGAAGAGGGCGGTGTCTATGACATCCTAGCCGACCCCCCAGGCCCCGACGAGGAGGATGAGGAGGATAAAAAGGAGGTGTTTGAGTTTGAGTTCTCTGACCGACCTCTGCTTCCCTGCTACAACATCCAGGTGTCCCTCTCCCAAGGGTGAGCTTTGATCTCAACAGCAGACACACTTTTTTACATTTTTTTGCCTCTCTGCCAGCCCTCATTCATAAACATTGGTTGATTTTTCTCTTTCAGGCCCAGAAACTGGCTGCTACTGTCCGACGTGCTTCGCCGGCTGCGGATGTCGGCTCGCGGTTTCCGACAGACCTTCCCCCACATGGAGGTGGTGACTGTGGCAGAGGCAGAGTTTTACCGGCAGGCCTCACTGTCGCAGCTCTTCTCCTGCCCAGAAGAGCTGGAGGGCTTCCATCCCGACAGTAAGGACCTGCTGGACCTGGTGGAGGACAGCGCCGAGCTGGCCGCTCTCCTAGGCTCCACACTGGAGTGTCTGGACGACCACTGGGACCACCCAGGGGACAAACTGAAGGACAAAATCAAGGCTGTTGGCAGGTTGGGCTCATCCTGACAACTGAAGCCACTAAACCCAGACTCTGATCCATACCGACTGCAGTCTGCTTTAGAACCGACCAGAGGTTATGACAATATGCCTTAGCCTGACCCTTAGTTCCCACGCTTCAGCCCTGCTCTGGACCAGCTCTGGTGCACTGTACAGATGGACTGACCTGCTGGCTGACCGGACTGCTGAAACGTTTCCCTCCGTTAACTGAGGATCAATTCATTGTGACTCAATAGACTTAATAATGGTCTTATTTTTATAAATTAATATATGTATAAATAAATAAATAAATATATATATATAATATTAAGAGATTTTTTTTTCTTTTGGATGTTGCTCACAACTCCTCTGAAAGATTTTATATGGCAACAGAGTGTTGTCGTGTTGTCAGCAATTAGATGAGTGTGTGAGCGCGCAGCACACTGTGCCTGTGTGTAGCTGTACAGGATAGTACTAAGACTGTGCTATTGAATGTGGTATTTGTGTTTATAGGAAGCACATGATGTCCTGTTTTTTTTTTTTTTCCTCCTCAGACTTTAGCGCTCGCTTGAGCCTCAGGGGCTATTCTAACGTATCTTTTTTGTTTTTTTTCTCCAAATGTTCAAGTTTTGCTTCCTGTTTAGTCTGTAATTTAACATGCAAAACTGCAAAATTGTTTGTATAATAAAGTTTTAAGATAATGTTGATATTCACCCTTCGGCACAGAGCTTGTATATAACAGGGAGGCTACTGCAGTAAAGTAATTTTTGGTGTGTTCATTTTTGTTTTAACTTTGTAATTAAAATATCTCATAATTTGTATTTATATTTTACAAAAGAAGTTGCTTTAAAATAAATATACAAACTGCAAGAGGAAACGTGTTGTGCTCCTTTTTTGTTGTCAGCGTTGAATTAAATTGGGTTGTGAGAACTAAAGTTTTGCCAGCTGCCCTGTCAAAATGAATCTTCTTGCCTAATTAATGTATTCTACTCCTGTATGTCAGTCAAGTGTGAACAACTCAATCCTATATTGCCATCTCTTGGAATATTTCTGTATGGTAGGTATCGTGCAATTAATTGCTGCAGCCGTGACTGAGCACTCCCACTTTCTTCCGCTCAGTGCTGAAAAACTTGTGGTTTGCAGCGCCCCCCAGTGTGCAGAAACTGTTACCACGGGGTGAATTTCATGGGCCATCGGTGCTTAATCCAACTCTCCAGTAGGTGTTGATTTAATTCAATTTTTTTAGCATACCTTGTATGCTACAAGCAACATGAAAAAGTTAAATGTAAAAATTAAAGTATAAATAAGCAAAATACAGAAATATTTAAAAAATAAAAATAGATTAATTAAATATATACAGTAAAACATAATTTATATGCAAAAATATTTTTAAAACCTAGATATAATTAAATATAATTATATCATAATATATTAAATATATCAATTGTTTTTATATTTTCATATTAATTTTATTCACCTATTTATTTAATTTATTTTCCTTTATATATCTACATTTGTTTTCTTATTCTTTGCCAGACATTCTTTTATGGTGCTCCTATGATCCTTCAGTAAGCTTAGAAATATTCACCTGGATTAAAATGTTTTAACACATTCAGGGTACCTATTATCATTATCGTCGTCGTTTTTGTTTTGCCTATGTGTCAAAATATAATTTTAACAGGATATGCCTTGTAATACTCTATATATATCTTTGTGCCACAACTTTTGAAAAACAGGTGAAAATTGTTTCCTCTACTATCTAAACTTAACCCTAGAAACTTCAAAGTCATTGACAGCATTTGTCAACAGATGCTGCAATGAATTTTTCACACCTGTCATATTGTATAACAGGGTCGTAGGAAAGAACATAATTAGACCCATTCACAATTTGTACAAAAGACAAAAAGCCAATCAGGTATCATTACTAGCATGTATATTGTGAGATTCTTCCCGATTTAGTTAGTTGTAGTAAGCTACTGAAAGTTATGGCACACACACAGAAACATAGAGACAATGGAGCAAAAACAATGATGGGCACTTAACTTCAAGACAGATTAATTACAGGTGTTGGTAACATCTGTAGAAAAGTCTGTAGAGAAAGACATGTTAGGGAAATTTACAACAATGCTAATTTGTGGGATAATGAAAGAGTGGGCTATGTTAACTGACTTAATGCTACCTTCAAATGGAGCTCCTGAACTCCACATACATTACTGCATAGGAAGTCGTGCGCATGGTGTTGTGAACTCTGGGCTTTCAGAAAACCTTGAGTTCAGGATATCATGAACGCATCGAGAGAGAGGCGTTCTTATGGACCCATCTTGTAAACACAGGAAACATGCCTCCATTTGAAGGCATCATTATGTAACTGTTAGCTACTGTTAGTGAGCCTTACCACCGGCTACTATTTACTAACACTACTGTTAGCCACTACTGTTAGCTACTAATACTACTATTAGCTACCACTAGCTAGTTAGTAAGTTAGCTATGCATGTAAAATAAAAGTTAGGACATAAACATACAAAAATAAAACAAAAACTGCAGGGCACTTAACTTAAAGATGAAGATACTACTGATAGTTCTGTTAAGAAAACACTACCACTAGCCACTGTTAACTAACACTACCATCACATACCATTTGTTAACTATAGGTGGAAAAGTTCAAGCTAGTTTAACTGTTTAACAGATATCCAAAAGTCAGGAGAGTTTATCCCAGAATTTCTAAAGTTAGGATGCCTGTGCAATCCACATTTCCTATTTCAAGAGAGGTTAGGAACATTGACCTATTGTTCATCTGTAATGGCTTTTTTCCGAAATTAGATCCCAACCCTAATTACCATAATTACCATGGCTACCAAACAGGTAAAATATGATGTACAATTTAGGGAGTTTCTGTGATAAAGCCTCTGTATCACATCCTGAATATGCTTGGAGTGTATGGATCAGGGTTGGATCTTTGCTCACATGACTGTAAAGGCTGTAAATGGCTGCAAGGACAGCTGCAGAGAAAAACACATCAGTCTGAGATGCTCTGGAGAATGCATGAAATGAGCATGTGTCAGCATGATGATCTGGCTCAGCTTCAACAAAAATGACGACTCAAGTAAAGGGGAGCCACACAAGGCAGATAGACTCAAAACTAAATTCTCAACTGCCCTATCTCTGCAGAGTGGGTGCAAAGAGATTGCTGGCAAGCTTCCAAGAGCCAGGGCAAAATTTGGGAGAGTAGGAGTGGGGGTGGGGGGGTTAGTTGATCCACAAGCTGACAATGGAGCTTTAGAGAGGGACATGGGCAATCCAGCCCCTCAGGCCACAAATGAACCCCCAGAGATATCCTCTGAAGAAAGAGAGAAAGCAGTCTAAAATCATCATCAGGCACCTGGATGATTTTAGGACTTATTTTTATGCTGAAAAGATTATAATAGTGTACATGAATGCTTGTTTTATTTAGCAGCAGGGTTCAGAGAGCTTTATGGAGTGAAGTTGGAGCTTTAGCGGCTGTCTCCAGGCAGAGAGGAGTTGGCCCATTTCACATATCCAGGTAAAGGTCAGGGAGTGACAAGAGGCTGTCAGACAGCTAATTGAAAGGCTGAAAAAGAAGTTCAGCCTCACAGACCTCAGTTTCTCAGCCCAAACAGTGAAGTCAGAGAGTCATATCCTTAGGCATAAGGTGCAGGAGGGCCCCATTCACCCTCCTTACCGAACAGCAGGATGTAATTTTAGAGATAAAGACATGGTTTTCAACATAAGCTGCTAATAACCAGCTATTATGCTTTATAAATGGACATCATCTAGGTGGAAAAATGGCTGTAAATTTCTGTGAGGCGTACATATTACGCAGGATTACACTGCACAGTCATCACACACTCCACTATGAAAGTTCTTTTTTCCTCCTAATTGACAGTACGATGCACCAGAATGGTCGGAAGTAGACCCAAAATTATTGTTTGTGTGCTTCACTTGGTTGTTAGCGTGTGCTTCATGGAGATTTTCTGCATCATTAATGTGCTCCACAAAGAGTTTTGGTGAATTAATGGCTGTATGGCATTTAAAGACTTCTTAACAGGGGGTCGGAGTTATGGGAAAGTCTTTTAACCTGGGGTCTGGGGACCAACAGGGGTCCTTTGTGGAGGGTTGGGGGGAGGGGGGACGTAGTGATTGTAGTGCTGTGCTTTGCCTCTCTACGCCCTACACGAGTCTAGGACAAATTTCTTATCATGTGAAGGCCCCGTCAGAGCTGGTGTCACATTCATGCGCACAGCAAAACCTTATTACTTTGAATATTAAAGTGCAAATTAGCAGCAGACCAGACTTGTGAGTTTGCTGCCATTTTAAAATTAAAAACCATGAAAGGATAAAAACACCAACAACAGTCAATAATATTTGTGGCACTGTAGTGGTGTGAATTCCCAAAATCAAATTATGCTTAGGGCTCCATAAATAATTAGGCCAGCCCCGATAAAAATAAAAACATTTACAAGTGAAAAAGAATAATTAAGAATAAAATAATAAATAGAATTATAAAGAAATAAAATAAAGAAATAAAGGAGAATAAAATATTGATAAAACAAACAAAAAAGAAGAAATTCAGATATTTGATAAGGGCTTTATTTAAAATCTTTATGAAGAAATATTATGTCAGAGATTATCAATCATTATCAGGAAGATTTCTTTAATTAATTTAATCAATTCTTAATTTTTACATTGATTTTAGGTTGCCAACTTTACATCTGGCCAAATTTTTCTTTTGACTAATTCTGGTATATTTACAATAATGTTTATTAATATGCACTGTCCCTGGAAAATTAATCAATTGATTCATTTTAATTAATTAACCCCACCTGTCACCTGTCCATCCTGACAACCAATCACTTACCAGTTTTCAAGTAGCGCCCCATGTCTCCTCCTTTATATTAAGCTCGTTCGAGATGAACTGTGCCTTGTTGGGGGAGATCAGGCGGTCGCAGAACGAAGTGGAGACGAAAAGCTGCAGTGAAGTCGGACAGTTTCCAGCAGACTTCAGAAAACATACAGGAAGAGACACTAACATCCTGTTAGATCACCTGTAGCTGGCTACCAATAGTTTGCAGACCACATTTGTAGCTGAAGAGATAAAGTACGTTCTTGATCACTGATTGAAGTTGAAATAGAAGAGATCCCCCTTATGTTACGTGGAACATCTGTTGTCTTATCTGCCTTGTAATAAAGCACTTTGAAACTGTTTGTTTAAGTCATATATAACTTTTATTATTATCAGCCACAAAATATCTGCTTGTTGACAGATTAAAACTTCATTGCACAACATCAGACTTATATATCCAACGTTAAACATTGCAATTACACAGAAAATTTGTATTTTATACATGTGGTGTTTGTTGTCAAATTTAGGAGGCAATCGGCGCCTGTCAACTCATCGATCAATTAACAGCATGGCACACATGTGCATGACATCAGAGTAAGTCGGGATCAAGTCGGACACAAATCTAACCGGCATGCATTGTGCCGCGATCGCCGGTGATCGATTATGCGCAGGCCTGGCTCATCTCGAACGCACCTTATGTCTTGAAGCTGACGAGTGAAAAAGAATCCAAGTCAGTTCTCCAAAAAGTTCTGATATCTTCAGAACCAGTTGATCAATAATCTCCCTCCACTGCATGGTGAGTCGGCAGCAGTTTGGTCTTTATTCTTCCTTTTTTTTTTTGCCATTAATTGTCTTCTTTCACAAACTTTTGGGGTTTGATTTTCTGTATGAGAGAGAACTGAACTGAACTATTGTCAAGCCTAGAAGGGAACCCTTGATTTGTGGAGCTCTCAAAAGATTTGTTTGTTCATTGTGCACCTTGTACAACCCAATTTTATTTTAGATGAGAGAATGCTATGGCTAAATAAATATGGTAGGTTTTAGAACAGGAAACACTCTGTTAGGTTTGTGGACAAAATCATGGTTTGCGTTAAAAATGATCACTCTTGTGAAATCTTTCATGGGTCTGGGGTTCTCTTATTGGGTATATATGCATGTTTTGACTTTGGTTTGCATTAGTGGGAATCCTGAAGTGGAGTTTTTGTGTTACCTTCTGAACTGAACTGAATTACATGGAACTGGACTGACCTATATTTGTGTTCTTTATTATAAAGTTTGACATTTTAAACTGACGGTATGGGTTTATTTAAAAAGGGTTTACTTCTTGCCTCGCAAATAATTTAGGAAATTGTTTGTTGGGGTATTGTGTGTTAAAACCTGTACATCTTTCCTTTGTGGGTTTTGATTCTGATCAGAGCCTTTGGCTTGTGAACTCGCACCTGGAGTTGACTGTGACAACGTCTGAAATTTTGCTTTCAGAGATACATTATTAATTTATATGAAATGTTTTAGGTTTTACTGCCTGGTGGCCTCCCAGGATCATGTAAACATGACGTCGATGTATTGCGAGACTTCGTATATCTCGCGCTATTTTCACATGTGCATCCATTAAGAGATAAAAAACATGCTAAAAACATGTTGTTGTTGTTGTCTTTTGTGGTTAAATTTTAATGTCGCAGCTCACAGACACTTGGATTACACCACATGAGCAGGATGGAGACATTTTGTGTTAGTTTTGTGTTCTTTTTTTTTTTTTTTTTTAACATTTTATCCGTGGTCACCATTCACTTCAATTGTAGCTACTAGATTTGGCTGCAACCCTGTTTTCTGCTGAAACTCCAGGATTGTTTCGTGAACTGAAGATCTTCACATATCCTCACATCGGCATAGTGGTGAGTAGGCTACATATTGAGTGGATTATCATCTAGGGCTGGAATATCTTTTTAAAACCCTAATAATGCTATATTATTAAGATCGTGATGTATCATCAAAGGGTGTTACCCTGACAGTGTGGTGAAAGCTGACCTTTTCCCAGAACACAGGAAGTTGCATTAACTTCAGTGTACTTTGTTGAATCTACCTGATACTTCACATGATTGTTAACAGCAGGCCTGAACACATGATATGAGTTACCTCAATGGGCGTGGCTAAATGGCTTTACCATGTCCTTTAAAGAGCAACCCCAGCGGCACGTTTCACCTACATGCTGAGGTTGCTTTTTATTTTTTTACTTAAAAAAAAAAACTGAACGTGTAATAATATATAGTAATACACTGACCTACCTTTAAAGGGACTGTTCACCCCAAAATAAAAAATACATATTTTTCCTTAGGCCTTTAGTGCTATTTATTCATCTAAATAGTTCTTATGTGGCTTTGCCATTAAATAAAGTTCATTTTACATTAAGCATAAAAATGATAGGTTGTTACATAATGTATGATAAGGATGGTAAATTTAGATTCGCACTGATGATTTTTGTTGTTTGTTGAAACAAATCTGAAAGTGATCAAATATGTATTTTATTTTTCAGTACTGATGGTTAGATGACAGGGAACCATCAGCCTCTACATACATCTGTAATACTGAACATGGATTATTTAAAAAAAGAGCCTATATAAGCATGGTTCTCTTGATTTTCCATGTAAATTTTAATATTAATCTATTGCCCCTCAAAGGGCTCTTGTTTGCCCCTCCAGTCATTAAAGTGAAATTTTACTGAAGGGCATTAGACCAAGTCAGATGTTTCTGTGTGGTAAAACACCAAACCATTGTCAGGAGATCCATAACGAGGTGGAGGTTATTAAACCACTTTACAATGTATATTGGAAAACTTAAGTCCCATTTATGGCTGCAACTAATGATTATCTTCATTGTTGATTGTTATTTTGATCAGTTGTTTGTTTAGTCCATTAAATGTTGGAAAACATGCACAAATTCCCCTAGGTGATGCAAAGATATTCAGCTCACTCACTATATGAATGTTTGGACTTTTTGTCTGATAAATAACATAAATGATAAATCAATTGATTGTTTTGTTCCAGCTCCACTCCCATAGCTTCCACAAATCATGAGCACATAACACAAATGTAAACTTTTATGCTGATATATTATTATTATTTTATTAATTCAACATTAATTTAAGTATATAAGCTGCCCTGAGCGATGCCCCTTCTTGTTAAATGCATCATAATGATGATGATGAAATTATATGACCTGAAATTTTATTTTTCATGAAACAATGGCTTCATGCACTTAAAGCTGCTGCAGACGGGCACGAGGATGAGCAGGGGAGAAATATGTAGAGTGAAATAAAGTTAAATGAATATGATTTATGTAGGTAAAATACACAGGAGTTTGCTGGTGCTATCATGCTGGCCTTTATTTCACTAAAATTCAACTTGACTCTCCTTTTAATCACTTGCTAATAACTGCAAATAATTGTTGGGTAGGCGGACCTGAACTTATTTACAGCGTCTGCAGGGGGGCATGCTAGAAAAAGTTTGGGAACCACTGATCTAGCCTATCCGTTTTTGTTTTTTTTAAATTGTTATTATTGAACAAATTTCATTTTATATAAGATTTGGCAATAAAATGTACATTCACATTTATGACATACATTAAACAGTACTTTTAAACGTAATAAAAAGAGGAAAACAGAAAATAAAGTAAAACTAAATAAGTACAGAGCGTGTATATAGAGTATCTTTGTTGTGCCCATGGGTTGTGTCCTGTGTCAGATTTTGCCCCATGGTTCTTTGCGGTATTGTGACGTCAGGTCAGCTGATTTCTGCTCTACGAAGGAGAAAGATGTCGCTGACAAACTGGAGAAGGATGGAGGCTGTTTTCTCCGCGGTGTTTGCCATCTGCTTCCTTTTCACAACCGGTAGGAAATGTACAGAGATGTTTAGTCATGATTCACTTCATGGGAATTTTTATCTCATTTAAATCCAGCACGACTGCCTCATGGATCCACCGTATTTACGGATGACAGCTCGCTAACCTAGCTTGGAACATCGTTACCATCGCCGTTTAGCTTACTGATAAAATCTTACGCCAGATATTATACTGTGTCACGTAAATGAATGAATTTGCGTCAAATAACCTTGGTATAATTGTACTATTGGGTCATTGGGTCAAACGTACCGCACATTAATAACAGAAGACCACAGTGTTAGCTTGTTGCTAACAGTTAACGCATTAATTAGCAGCCTGTAAAAGCTGACCTAACTGTGCGCGTGAGAATGTCTTTAGTTTTCTTGTTGGTAAGGTCCTCAAACTGTTCGTGGTCATGTGAAATTGAAGGACAATTTAGATCTATTTGCTTCCTTGTAGCTGGTTACTAATTTGCACCAGACTGTCTTGTCATGTGACAGGGTGTAAGTTGGTAGTTCCTCCTAACATTCATGATCAGCTCTCTGTCACGAGTTTATGCCTCCATCTATTATCCATCCATGGCCCTGTAATGTTCATGTTCATGGGTGAATGACTTATCTTTCATGTGAGCCGTGAAGTCCAGTCAGTCTGTTCATAGAGCTGCAGCTGCTGTTTGCTGCTGTAACATACAATTAACATATCAGTGAGAATTAATTATAACACCACACTGACAGAAATGACATAGCCTCTCATTTCTGAGGTGCCGCTATTCATTATTACAAACCAGCTGCTGAGGAAGGGAAGAGCATTATGATTTATTTGTTATTCAGGTGATGACATGTTACTGATGAGATTGAATTGTCCAAATGCTCACTTTAAATATCTGTAGACATACCATTTCATTATATGGGTATGTAAAGTCAGTTTCTACATTCACCTCTATGTGCAGTATTAATGCCATGTCAATAGTTATAGAGTGTGCACCTCTTCTTTAACTAATTTGTTATTCTCCACATAATAGAAAATTCATTGCTAAATAGACCTTTTTCATGGAAGCCATATTCATATAAAATACTAGTGCAAACACGTGTTGGCAATAATATTAATTAAGGTCCCGTACCATTTACCATTCCCGTACCATTTGGAGTCTCATATTGTTACATGAAGGTGCAACAGAACTGACACAGAGTAGTAGTAATTGTAATTGTAAACTAGTAATCGAACTACTTGTAGTTAACTACACCACAACACTGGTCATGGCTGCATTTCACCATCACTGACAGGTGGAGTGCTGTAACACTAATATTCACATCTATCAATGGCAAAGAATTGCCAGTGGGATTGTTAATGAAAGCTATTGTACATGTTGTGGGCACTACTTTTTCATTCTTTTTGGGGGTCATTTTTAAGGACGCTATATAGTTAATACATTTCCTATTTAAAAAATTGGACAATCAAGAAAAAAGCAAATGTGTAGTCATTTCAAAACAGAGCAGAAATGAGAAAAAAGCTGGGGAAAAAAGTACATGGTAAACATGGTTTTAACATGTGCATCTTGTTATATCTAAACTATTAACACTTAAAGGGTTGTGAACTTTTTGCAAGCCTGTCAAGCTGAGAAATGTTTGTTTTATTGTTGGAAGTATTTGTGCTGTGGAATAAACAAAAAAAGAGCTTGCACACTGCACACAGCGACGCTCCAAACACAGCTGATCAAGAGCAGTTGCGCTTCAAAACCTCACTGAAGTGCGCTGAATAAATAAGTGGACATTGGACCTGCAGCGTGTGGGCTGTTCTTTTGTTTATTTCAGTATTTGCTCACTTTCATCTCAGCACCTGTCTTCTTTTGGTTTGGATGTGCACCCTTCAAGCAGGGTGCAAAAAATTGGCCAAAATGCTAGTGAATGTTCAAATTTAATCAACCATAGACAACAGATTACAACTGTGTTTTTTTGTTTTTTTTGTTTTGTTTTTTTGGCTGTCTAGTGAATCAAATCTACCAGCCACTTGCATGTTTTCCAGCATTTGGCTGGTGGCTGGTGCTGATTTTGAGCTGTGCATACACATATTTGTACTGTGACTTTATTCTTCTCCAAGTTTTACTTGATTGAAAGTCCTCTCATTTTTGTCACAGGTGTACATGGAGACAGCTTAACGGTGCTGCAGGCTCCAGAGTTTGTGTCCTTCCAAAAAGGAGACTGGCCTGTTTCGGGAGAGAAGATCCCTGACCTGGTGGCCTTAACCATGGGCTTCTCTGTTCAGGAGGTGCTTTGATATTTAAAAGAGTGCTCCACAATTTTGATTTTCTTTTTACAGACATAGCTTAAAATCACTATATTTTATATTTCTATAATAACTTAATATTATGGCTGATTGTTGCTTTGTAACTGCTGCTGATGTGTTTTATCAAGTACAGTATTTGCTCGCCATGTCAACTTAAAAGGTTATTACATGTGAATATTGTGTTCGCAACCTCTGTTACTGCAGGTTTATGATTATGCTAGCCTAGCCTTTACAATGAGTGTTCATTTGTACAGGATTTGTCCTGGCCAGGCCTTCAGGCTGGTCCGTTGTTCCAGCGTCCCCGGGCTAATGTACTGGTGGTGGTGAGAGGGGTCGACAGCCTGGCCCTGCCTCAGAATGTGGCCTCCTACCCCTTGGAGAATGTGAGTTGGACGGGACTGTGGCATTGTGATGATGTTTTGTACTCTAAATATAATGCTGTGGTGTAAATATTACTTAAGTCTGTATTTTTAATTTGGCTTAGTTAGTAAGTGAGTTTTCTTCTTTGCAGCCGGTACCCTTCACCTTGGACAGTGTTGCAGAGACCGTCCACTCTCTCTTTGCTGAGGACACCCCTGTAGTGCTGCAGCTGGCCCCCAGTGAGGAGGTAATTAAAATATACTGAGACCGAACAGGGTATATTTTACGTCTGTGGCATCGCTCTTAACAGGCTCATCTGTCACGATTGTATCTATCTGTTTTCTCTCTCTCAGAGGTTGTACATGCTGGGCAAGGCCAACGCTGTGTTTGAGGACCTACCAGTCACCCTGCAGCAGATCCGTGCCCGTCTGTCCCAGGATGGCTCTGTGCTGGCTTCTCTGCCGCTCAACTCCCTCAGCAGAAATGCAGAGGTCAGTGTAAAACAGTAACATCTTGCCCACCCACACAAGGATGTACTGGCATTTCATATCACATATTTAGGGAGCAAAATAATGGCACAGCCTCACTCCCACCAGCGCTAATCTTGCCAGCTGTTTTTTAATGTAGTCTTGGTCCTGTGTCAAATGCCCTTGTTAATTTAAAAAAAAAAAAATCATATTTAGCCAACTGCATCCTGCATTTTGTTTATCTGATTTTTAGTCAGGTGAAGAAAAGTCCAGGAAAACTTAACTATTTTAGTGTAGTTGTGGTCAGTAAAAACTGTTGACATTTTAGTCATCAGATTATAGGCATTTCAGTCAATCTAGTCTAGCCAAAACCAATATTTTTTGTAGTTTTGGTCAAACTGATTTCAATTTACATCAACTATCATACATTTCAAAGATAAGCAGCAAGTCCTCACATTTAAGAAGCTGGAACCAGCAATGTTTGACCTTCTTGCTTGAAAAATTACTTCAATGAATAATCGATCATCAAAGTAGTTACTAATTTTCTTTCAATCATCTATTTGGCTATTTGACTAATCATTGCAGCTCTACTTTGTGGTGAGCCTTAATGTGTCTCACCATGTTTGTGGTATTCATACCTACTATTATAGGGCCACATTTCTCTCCTTCTGATAAAGCAACACTTTTTTCTCAGCCTCATTATACTGAAGAGGGGCGCGAATATCACCCTGTTTCATTCAATTTAACTTAAACTTACTTTCTGTAAACCGCGACAGATATGCTCTCATTTTAATCTATGCAGCTGTCTGTCTGCGCTACAAGCTTGTGTCCCAGCTGTATTTGTGTCTCATGGATAGTGGCAGTTGTTTTTTCCTTTCTTACCTCTTTACCATTTTTGCTTTCTAGGCTGATTTGCTCTTCCTGTCTGAGGTCCAAGTGCTGCATGATATCACAGCTCTGGTAAGTTGACCAGGTTCACTGGAATTCTCCTGAAATTAAGGAAAATCCTTGCAGTGTTGTGGCTGATATGTCTTTGTCTTATGCTCCTCCTGTAGCTGCAGAGACACAGACATTTGGCGAAGGACCACTCTCCTGACCTGTACTCCTTGGAGCTGTCTGGTCTGGAGGAGCTCAGCAGGCTTTATGGCCAAGACTCTCGGCAGTACCGTGATGCCACGGCAATTCTTGCCTCTGTCCTGCAGAAAGTAAGGAGAACGTCTTAATACGTCTCAATAACAGAATCTACTCAGTTTTTGATTAAACCTCTGAATATAATAATACTTGTGTCTTTTTTGTAGTTTGGAGAGGATGTGTATGCTCTCTATGGCAACAGTGCTGTAGTGGAGGTTGTCACAGTCAAGACCTTTGAGGCTCCGTTGACCAGGAAGTCACGTTCGATCCTGGAATCCAAACAGATTGTAAGTCTGAAGCAGAATATTTGTTAACTGTTTGTCAAATTTAAGGCTGCTACAATAAGTTTTTAACTGGTTATGAAACAATCTCAATTTAATACAGATGCCTCTATATGACCTACATAAGCAAACAAGCCCATCAGTGAGAAGATCGGCCATCTCTGTATAGTTAATCTTAAATGCCTGCCACAGCGTCCGATGCTCCTTGATATCAAATAAATCTAGCCTGTGTTTGTTTTTCCTGGTAAACTTACAGTGAGTAGTAGCCAGTTAAAAAGAAGCAGCAGGATATTTATTGTGATTATTTTGACAGATATTGCGATATTATTCACGTTTTCTGGCAATTATTGTTGGATCACAATTTTCATTTTCACAGACAAAATATTAAAATCATGTTCACATGACATCTGTTGGGGTCTGTACCAAGCAGACCCCAACAGATGTTTGTAGGCTAGGTCATCTCTGCAGCGCTACAGTACCTCATTGTAATGCTGTTTTGTTACAGATTTTACCTTTATTAAAAAATAGCTCTTGGTATGTAATTTTAAGTAGTGTCTTGTAAGCCTTATGAGGGTTGGGTGAGCTACACAGCTTGAAGTTAAAATGCTATCAGCAATCCTGCAGCAGTCAGGTCGTGGTGACTGTTTTAGGTGTGTTTACATAGTAATGGCAGGCTCAGGAACACTTCGTCAAGGATTGTGGGTAAACATTTCACTTTCAAATGATTGCAATCTGTTTTGTTTTTTGTTTTGTTTTTTTAGATTATTTTTGGGCTTTTTGCTTTTTTTAGGACAGGACAGCTAGAGATATGACAGGAAAGGGGGTAGAGAGAGAGGGGATGACATGCAGCAAATGGGCCACAGGCGGGAGTCAAACCTGTGGCCACTGCAGAAGACTGACAACCTCAATACATGGGGCACACACCCTACCAACTGAGCTATAGGGGCGCCCCTGCATTCTGTTTTTAAATTACATTTTACAGAGCGTCCCAACTATTATAGAATTAGAGTTGTAGAAGGTACCTGGGTGTGACTATTTTATGATTTAAAAAAATAAAAACCTGCACTCTATATTGCACAGTAACCGAAAGAAACACAATTACTGTTAAAAGTATAATATGGCCTGATCACATTAAATACATGTATGTAGTGTTGTGGTGGTGCCATCTGTGGGCGAAATCTGAGCCTGAATTAAAATCAAAACCTTCACTGTTGGTATTTACGGTAACCTCTTGCACCTCTTGCAAGTAAAAACCCAGTCCCAGTCCATGCTTCTTGGTTTTTATGAGTTGGATCTGGAACCAAAGAATGCTTTGATCACCCACTCTCAATAAAAGTGAGTGAGGGGAGTGGAGGAGTGAGAAGGGTCTCCTGTACAGACTGTCCTAAGAGCCCTGGTAATACATCTTATCAGATGTTGTGCTCTTTCTACGACACTCGCATCCGGTTGAGTAATCAGTGCATGCACAGTAATGGAGGTGAAAGCATAAATGTCTTCTTAAAGGGATCATTTTGATTAGTTGAAGTGAGGTTGTAGGTCGAGTTGTAGGTTGTGAGTGTATTATCTACAGAAGGTGCTGGTTGACACACACACAGAGGAAAAGGGCACAGAAGCTAAGTGATGAACTGCTGTGGACAGGGTTGGCAACAAAATGGATTTTAGCCATTTAAAAAAAGGTCCACCCAAATAAAAAAATCTCACCTCAATTGTTCACTATATTTACAATATTTTCACTGCTTTACTTGGCTGACAGACGGCCTTTTCCACTGGAAAACTCTGTTATAAAAGCCAAATATTGAAGAACATGGGAGTTGCTGGACTACTGCTGCTTCGACCAGTTAGTTCGTTTGTGTGTGTGAATATTTTCACTGATTTTACCTTGCTGTCAGACAGCCGTTTTTGACTGGAAACTGCCATTATGTAAGCCAAATATAGCTCTCTTTCACTCAACCAGACTCCATTGCCGAAATCATTAATTTTATCTTGTAGAACATGGGAATTGTGGGACTACCACTGCCTCGATCTGTTAGTTTGTGTCACTGTGTAACTTCTCTGTTTTTAGAGGTTAGTTCATATTCACTAAAGTCACACAACAACACAAACAAACTAAGAGATTGAGGTGGTGGACGACCAGCAACTCCCATGTTCTGCAAGGTAAGGATTTCACGACTGGAATTTGGTTGAGGGTGAGACAGAGTGACACTTGACTTATGTAATTCTGTTTTTCCATCTGAAAAGGCTGCCTGATGGCAAGGTAAAGCGGTGAAAATATTATAAATATAGCCTACACTTAAACCTTTTTTTCTTTCTAAATGGGCCTTTTTTAAGAGCTAAAATATGTTTTTTGCTGCTAATTCTGTCCGCAGCAGTATATTTCTTAGCATCTGTGTTTTTACCCCTCTGCTTCTACAAACTGGGGGCATATCGAGCATCATCTACTGTAGGTAATATCACTGATTATCGAGAAGTGCCTCATACAACCTCCCTTCAAATAATCCAAACTTTCCCTTTAAATTTGATTAATGAAGCTGATTTGATTTATGTGTGGAATTATTCTGGGTTTAAACTAATTCATTTACCTCTCTGGATTTAATTTTTCCAGAGTAACCCTGGCAGCCCTTACAACCTGGCCTATAAGTACAACTTCCAATATGCTGTGGTCTTCAACATCGTGCTGTGGCTGATGATCGCTCTTGCCCTCGCTGTCATCGCTATCGCTTACAACCTGTGGAACATGGACCCAGGATATGACAGCATCATCTACAGGATGACCAATCAGAAGATCAGGATGGACTAAGTCCTGAGCATCAGCACTCCCGCCGTCCTCTTAGATCCTTCTAGTGAATGTTTGTGTTTGTGTGAGGTCTTGTTTAGTGAAAAAAACTGTGACAGCTTGATGGGAGGAAGGGTAATACTGAATCACCTCTTTGTTTACAACACTGCTTTGATAACGGACAAAAAACTATCAGCATTGCAGTAGTTACAGTGGTTTTTAAAGGTTCTTGTCTACATGAAGGTTTATATCATCTTCCACTGTATATGCTGAATCAATTCAGACTTCCTCCCTTCAACCTTGCATCATTCCTTACCACTTTAACTCCTCACTAGCTATGTTTCATTTGTTTGCCTGGTGATTACAATTGTATTTTTTATTGTTAAAAAAAATATTGTAATGTTATGAAAGAATGAGATTTGTCTGGTTTCTGTGTGAAGTTGTGCTTGTCTTGCTGTGTGAAAGTGTTTTAAGTTAAATGAAATCTATGTGTATATATTGAATATACAAATGCAACTGTATGAAAAACTGCTGTACTCTTATTGTGAAAAGATTTGCGCTATCTTGCGTTTATTCCAGGTAGCTTTCACCCTGCTTCTATTCCAATGGTAACGCATATTGGATGACATGAATACTTGATCATAATGTTGGTTGATAGGTTTGAAAAAGGATAAATGAAGCTCTGTAAATCGCAATTAAATGCCTGACAATAAATTATTACATGGATCACCCTGATTTGTGTTCACTTAATAAGTCTATTGTATTGTTTCTCATTGTGAGATACTGATTCATTTTACCAAATCAGTTTTGAGATACTAAATCCTTATTTTGAGATATTAGTCATTATTGCTTTGCAATTTGGACACTGCACTTGATCAGATTGTGATTTCAATAATAGTTTGATTAATTGTGCAGCCCTAATTTAGTCTGCAAAATTCAGGTGTACCTGATAAACTGGCAATTATCTTGAGATACTAAATCATTATTTTGAAGTATTATGTCATTATTTTGAGATACTAAATCCTTACTTTGAGATACGAAGTCATTATTTTGACATACTAACTCATTTTGAGATACTAATTAATTATTTTTGAGGTACCAACTCATTATTTTGATAGTTTCTCATTTTAATTATTTATGGAATCTTTTTTTCCCCATCACGCTGACTGAAATGGGCCTCCACGGGTCACTGCCGGACGACAGTTTCACTAATCTCACTCAATCTTCTTTTCTATGAGTATGTCCCACGTCTTTCCTCCTGCTACAGTAAGACGTTATGACACTATCTTTGCATAACAACTCAGCCAATCAGAATGCAGGTGTGAGCTCTAGGTCCCGCCCCTGATATGATCCCTTACATGCAACGTCCCGGGTGGTTTTGTAACAGCTGCCTTATTAATACTCGAAGGCGCAGAAAGCAGCGTACACCTGCGACGGATGAGGTTATCCCACCCATAGATTTAAGCAGAAAACAACCATGGTCTGACTGCTGATAAAAGGTAGGTTTCTTTATCGCTGTATGTATATTAAAACTGTAGCTGACCACGCCCACACTGACAACAGAAACTGGTGTTTGCTCTGTGTTCCAGCGAGGGTGAGCACAATAGACCATTGTGTAATGTAAACAGTATTGTGCTATCTATCTATTTGTTCTTGGTGAGGTTTTTTTGTTTTTGTTGTGTGACTATACAATGTGCAAAGACATACAATTTGGGAAAACATATCATAATGATTCTCTAAGTGTTTTTTTTTTCTAATTATTTATCTACCGTGTAAATAACATGGTTTTTGCATATGTATTTTAAATATCATATTCTATTTTTGTATGTTTTTATTTTTGTTATGATTATTCTGTTTTCTATTACTTAAATAACAGGTATTTTTTGTTAGAGCATCCCAGCCATAGTTTTTCCACACAAATGTACTTGTATAACCAGTGTGACTAAAAACATCCTAAATCTGTTTATGAAACACAAATATATGAAGACAAACTGCTTATATGCAAAACATCTTAACATCTTGATTCTTGTTTCACATCACAGCTAGCATCTACGTGGTGAGGAAGATCCGGGCCTCCATCACTGAGGGAGAGCAACTGGAAAAGCCCATCGTAACACCATGTAGTGCTATTGGTAAGATAAAAAGAACATCCACCACGACAACTTCTGGAAAGGAAACAAATGAAACTCTACAGAAGAGCTAATACTCTTCCATAGAACTCAAGAGTTCAAGACAAGTAGAAATAATAAACCCTGTATGTAGCCTCTCAAGAACATAGTTAACTATTTACCTTAACTATATGATCCCTGCAGCTATTTTGTCTTTTGCAGTCAGCTGACTGTTCAGTCTTCAGAGAACATCAGACCTTTGTTCAACTTTGCCCTTTATCACTCAGTGTGACCTTTTAATGAGTCTTTGTTTTCTATCAAATTATCAGAATCTATCCAACTTGACCAGTTAAGACTTTTCTACAGTAACCTGTTCCAGCATCATTGTTCTTAATTTGTCTGACATTATGTCATGCAGCATGTCCATGAGATTAGGGGCAGGGTTGGGTAGTAATGGATTAGATGTAATGAGGATTATGTAATCAGATTACCAAACAAAAAAGTAAGTATAATCAGCCTAGATTACATTTGGTATAGTTACATTACAGTTACATTGTCAAGACTTGGATACATTTGTGATTTGATTTACCTGTGTGAGACGTATGCTATAAAAAAGGGATTTTAGGTTTTGAAGCTCAATATTAAGACTTAGAAATTTTAATCAGTAGTTAATTGTATTTTCATTGGTTCAGTTTATAACTGGAGGAGACCCTTGGTAGGTTTTTTAGGCTTTTGGCCTCCCTTGCATATTCTTGGTATTATTTTGCCTTTATTGTTTTCTGTATGTTTTTTTATATGAGCTAAATAGATCAAATCAAATCAATCAATTACATCTATAAAATATGGCAATTTTAAGAGTATGATTTTTTTATGATAACCAAGGCACTATACAATCATCTCCACATTGTGGTTGACCTGGTGGGAAAAAAAGAGCCTTGTGGGTTTTTTTTTTTGCATTGAAAATGTTTCTTTATATTCAAAGAGAAAAAAAGTAACTTAATTTTTTTATTTATATATTTTATTCTAATAATTGTAATATTTAGTATTTTTAGTATAGTTTGCAGTATGCTCAATGATTGATTTTGAAGTAATACAGAAATATTCAGATTAGATGACATTTTTTGTAATTCAGTGGATTACATTGCTAATTACAAAAATTTCCATGTAATTAGTATTGAATAACTGACCAGATTTCAAGGTAATCTGACCCAACACTGATTAGGGGTATTAGAAGTAGTTAAAGAGTGAGCATCTAGACTTATGGAGGAGCTTCGTACTGTAGATGATGTCACTGACTCACATGGGCGTTTCTTTTCTACTTAGCTGAAATGAGAGCTGGACGTGAGTCGAGAGGAAACGCCCAGGCAGCCGCACTGAGGTCTGGACCTGATGACGGTGTCAGTGGAGCAGCAGGCTCGGTCAAAACGTCCTCAGAGACAGCAGTGCAGAAATGTGGCTCCTCCTGACGTTAAAGATCACGCTGGACACTGGGACCATGGTCACCGCAATGGAAAAATATTATCTGTCATCTTTGTATTTTTGCATCACAGGACTGTAAAACACTATCCAGGATCATTCTGTACAGAAGCATCTACATACAATGCTCAAGATTAATTTTGTCAAAAAAAACAACAACAACAAAAACAAACACTACAAACAGATCCTAACAGACTACAATACAAAGAACATTATTCAGTTGCTTTCCATTGTCCATGCTGTACTCAGTGGCCACCGTCCAGCTCCTAATGGCACTCATTCTGGCCTTTTTCATAGGAGACATCTTGACTCATCACATACACTTTAATGTGATCACTCGCAATACAATAGGGACCTAAATGTATTGGAGTTATTTATGTTATTCAATGTATTTGGTAAGTTAACATGTTATCTGTGACAAAGGCCTGTATTTATCTATGTACTGCAGTGTTTGAAGGCCGACTCATCAACCTCTCTCCAGGGGCTGAGCAGGCCTGATGTCTCTGCTGCTGTATCAATAAACTGAAAGAAAAACATCATGACAGGGTTGATATTTGTATACTTGCATAAGGTAGTGGTTATAAGGTATGCTGACTGGAAAGACTAAGAAATGAAACCTTGTGGGAAGGTTTTCAGAGACCTTTGTAATGACATATTGACTTGTTATAGTAGGAGAAGCACATTTAATTAGAAACATTAATGATTGCATTAGCAGGAACACCTGAACAGAATCCAGTCATCATTAACACTTTTCCTGCCATGAAAAGTCAATTCATCAGCTGGGAAAAAAATATTTGACATGACACTTTGCAAAAAGCAAATAATATATTGGAGCTGATGTTGACAATAATATGCCTTTGTTTGAGTTTTAAACTATGGGGTTTTCAGTCATGCATAGTCAATAGCAACAGCTCTTAGACTCTGATACTTACAATGTGTTATGAATTTTACAGCTGTACAGACCCTTATGGAATGCAATGCTGTTTATGTTTACAGTCAGACATAAGTCAAGAGTGGGAAACATCATCACTGACATTAAGGCATGTGTAACAAGGTGGTAAAAACAGTTGCTGCCTACATAACTCTGAAAAACCTCTAATTGAACATTTAACCAATGATCATCATAAACTTAAGGACAATTAAGTTTATGTCAGGGACCAGCTATGAATGTCTGCAAAATTACCAGACAATCCATCCAATATTTGTCAAGATATCTGTCTGCATAAGAGTGGTGTGTCAACAAGCGCAGATTCCCCTTTTGAGACTTGTTGCCGAGTGCTGAGAAATTTTAAGGCCGGCTGATTTGTAGTGTGTCACACCTGACACACAGCAACAAGTGTTGGACATCAGTTTCTGGCTTCATGTCACTGACTTCCGTTGAAAATTATCCTGTAGGCTTATGCTTTGTTGTATGTAGTCTGAACCAGAGGTGGAAATAAGTCACACGTGCAAGTTAAAAGTCTCAAGTCCTCACCTGCATGTCCAAAGTTCCAAGTTACTGTGGTGAGAATCAAGCAAGTCAGGTCATGTCCCTGCTATAAGTGATATTGTTCAGGTCAAGCAAGTCACAAATCAAGTCATACAAAATCCTGATGACCTATCGAAATTTCTGCATTTAAATAGGTTTAAAAGACAGTGGACAAACTCAAGTCTAACATAGTTTTGACTCACTCCATCCCAGTAGAACAGGTGAACAGTTTTAGGTTCCTGGGAATCCGCATCACAGAGAACCTGCCGCAGCTCTACCCTGGTTAAGAAAGCTCAGAAATGGCTGTACAGCTGTAAACTTAAGAAGGCAACATTCCCATGTGAAGCTCTTGTTAACCTCCAGAGAGGAGCAATAGAAAGCATCTTGACTGGAAACATCCCAAAGTGGCATGGGATGTGCATGGCCTAGGACAGGAGGACTCTGCAGAGGGAGATTTATCTGGAACATCATTTGTACCCGACTACTGAGCATCAGTGATATTGATGAGGTGAGTTTTTCCTTCCTCTATCCTCAGAAGTAACCAAACTGTGGGAAACAGTCTTTTTTTGTTTTTTTTGGTTTTGAAGTCTTCCCTATTTTTGAAGGTCTCAAGGTAGGCAAGTATGAACAAAAACTATAAAAATGTTTTTAATAAGGTTCTCACCCAAGCAACTTTATAACTGTGGTGTAGATGCTGTCATCCAATTATATTTTTATAGTTATTGGTCTTAATGTGTATGGCCCTTTGCAGCTCAGCTGAGGAGGATGCCATCAGTTTTTACATCCTGTGCTGTCACAAGCACAAACCTTGTCTATGAGTAGATGCACGAGATACCCGGTTGACAGATGTGGTTCAATGGAAAAAAGCTGTTCCTACAATAAACTGCACACAACAAGGTCTGTGAATTATCTTGATTAATGGGTCATGATTTATGGAAAGAAACATTACTAGTGAGTTTTCCAATTTTTGGAGTTCCATTTTATTCAAGAGAAGGCAGACATCTCTATGGTCTTTGTCTCCAAAACTCACGAATAACATTCTAGATCCTGGATTCTCAAACTGTGGAAATCACGTGGCGGCCATGGTGGAGGACAGTAAATAGAGCACAAGTTCTACTTTTGAAGTGCTAGTTAAGTGCTCACTAAACCTGTGCTATTATATTTTAACCTCAGTCATGATAGTGGCTCTTGGAGTCTAATATTTTCTGAGGTGGTACATGGTGTATAAAGTTTGAGAAGTACTGATCCATTTGGATAAATATCACCACTGGCCATTTTTAGTTTTTTAGTTTTTGTATTTTTGTACTTGCAGTGAACTGTCCCTTTAACCTTGTGCATTGATGGCTTAGTAAGATTTTAAAGTGATTTAAAATCTATTGCCACCATCCTCTTATCCACTAATGTTAATTTCCCCAGTCAGTTATCCGGCCCAGGAACAAATGTTAACTTCCTCGTGCGACTCAATTTCTTTACCCTGATGCACTTCCGGTATTCAACGGATGTTGCTGAGGAACATTGGAGCGCCTGTTGTGTTCAGTGCACAGTCAAACCAAGCAAAATGTGTACCTACACTGACTGCATGCTGTTGGTGGAAACGTTCGTGAGGAAATAGTTACCTACATCCACCTTATATTGTCTGAAGTGAAACCCTGGCCGAGGGTAAGGTGTAACTCTCTGTCGTTTAGCTAGCATCGTGGAGAAGGTAGCAGTAATGGCTAGCTCGTCGGCTCATGCTAGCGTTAGCTGAAAAGGTTTTTAACTTTCTAATGTGTCCAAGCATTTAGAGAAAAGCGACTTAAAAATCAAACGCGTGGTTGTTGCATGGAAATAACTATAACACGAGTGGTCTGTTGTTATTAGGTAGTATCACAAGTTTTATATGTGCAACATAAGCAGTCTAGTGTCATTCACTTATCCTATTTGTTTGTCAATCAGAATATTTCTTGGTTTCGTCACTTTTAACCGTAAGGTTTCCATCTGTGCATGTTTTGTGATTTAAGGATTTGGCACTGTCAGTACTACGTGTCTTCTATTGGTGATGATTGTTAGCCTTTTGGTAACATTTTGTTTGTTGTTACGTCGCCCAAGAATAACACTCAGCCATCATGTGAATCCATTTCAGAGCTATTCTAGTTGTGTTTTTCATTGTTGTTTAGTTTTATTATTTATTGTCAATTAAGTTTAGGTGCCAGAAGGTGATGCTTGTTTCTGTTTGTATTGTATTGTAAATTTAGTCTTAGTTTACCTTTTGTTAGTGAAAATTAGGGCTGCAACTAATGGTTGTTTGCGTTATCAATTAATCTGAGAATTATTTATTTTCTTGATTAACTGATTAGTTGTATGGTCTATATAGACTATCAGAAAATGATGAAAAATGTCAATCCGTGTTTCCCAAAGCTCAAGATGATGTCCTCACATGTCTTGGTTTGTCTACAATGCAAATATGATCAGTTACCATAAATAGGAGCAGAGAAACCATAAAGTGTCCACCTTTAAGAAGCAGGAATCAGAGTATTTGGCTCTTTTCTGTATATTCTATTGTTTTTTTCACCAATGTTTTTTGTTAGTTGGTACCTTGGGTTTTTTACCAGGAGAAATAATCTTGTTTTATAGTTTATGTGTTACTTGTTTTGACAGAATTTGACAAATTTTTTGTATGTGTCTCTTGCAGTGTTCTTGCTGTGCCTTACCATATTGTGGACCATGATGGAGCGAAGAAGAGCCTTAACTATACCCTTTACTGTTGACAAGGATAACTTGGTATGTAATGACCCATGTTTTTGAAATAGCTGGTTTTCATACATGCATGTTAACTTGTGAGCTTTTAGTGTGGACCTTGAATTGCTTCTCATCCTGGCAAGGTAATGTAGCTTGCTTCAAAGCTGCTATAATAAATTATGCCAATCACCTGCTGATCACAAGTTCACTGTGATTGTTTAATGGTTCTTCTCTGTGGCTGTTCTTGATTGCAAAAAAATAAAATAAAAATATGGCTAAATTTTGTTGATCAATAAGCACATTTCCTTGTCATCAGAAGAACTGGATCACAGGTCAGAACACTTGATAGCTAAAGCATAACCAGATGCAATCGCATATTTTTGCATAAACTAAGCTGCCACCATGATACTACCATGCTACAGTTGCCATGATAAGCTGATACTCAGGCTGCAACCAACTTTTTTTTTTCATTCTTGATTTTTCTCTCAATTATTTTCCCTGATTACCCAGTCAATTGTGTGTCAAGAAAATGTCAGACGGTATTAAAATGCCTGTTAAAATGTGTTAAATCCACATTTGTCTTCAAATTGCATGCTCAAAACCAAAAATGATCAGTCTACCATCACACAGCCAGAGAGAGGCAGCAAATTCTTACAGCTGACCCTGAGAATGTTGGTATGTTTTTGCTTGTAAAATGACTTAAAAAAGCTAATCAATCAAAATGGTTTCAGATGTGTCACCTGTTGATTGACTGATCAATTAACTTGCTGTTGTTTCAACTCTAGTTGCTACCCATGGGCACATTTGAAATGTGGTGTGAACCTCTGTTCTGCTTTAATACCAGTTTTGCTGTGACCACACACCTGCAGCACATAGAAAAATAATCCTAACATAATGAATAACAGATCAAAGTCCATAAGCTTTGCTCAGTTGCACTTGCTCTACTTGCACATCTAAAAAAAGAGTTCACACATTTCTGGCTGTTGCATGTCATTCATTTTATGCAAGCATGGTAACTAACCAGCCTGTGAATTTTAGATGGAAAGTCCATTCAGAATCCCCATGACATGTCTTTCATCAGAGTGTGGGAAGTTTGAAAGACAGGTACAACCATATCTTTGCTCTATGTCTGACCCACATGAACAAATGTTATGGCGGTAACATGGCTATGCTGGGTTATTTTTGAGACTCACGCTGTTTCCTTCCCTTTAACAGGTTTCTTGGACAGAATTTGCAGGTTGCAATCACAGACGTTCAGATTCGCAGTATAAAAATGGATCCATGCTTTTTGATCACAAGCATGCAGCCAAGATCACATTGGAAATGGGCAGGTAAGCTGGTGCAGGCAAGAGTATTTTGACAGATGGGGTCTTTTTTATTGATTACAAACTGAGATGCCTGGTCATCATTCTGCTCATCAGTTGAAAATGAGGAACATGTTCTGTAGTGTACACTTAACTGGGCTGTAAATTCAGGCAGTTATTTTTACAAGATTGCTTCCTGCTTTGCTGCAGTGCAGATGCTTTTCTCACTTGTTTTCTGGTTAGCTTGTATTTTTGCTACTTTTTCCCACAAACTGCCTTCTGCTACCTACAATATCAATGAAAACCAAACCAAACCACTGACACGGTTGTACCTGGACTGCACTATGCGTTTCTTTTCAATTGAATTAATGAAGTGCACAGACTTTCATAGTTCAAGTTTTGTAGAGGATTGCTGTACTTGAGATGAGGATATTTGCACTGGAGTCCTCTGAACTCCCTGACACTCTGCCAGCAAGTTAGTTTGTCAGAGTTCAACTTGACAAGACCTTAAGTGGACAGTCATGTCTAAATGACACCTTAAATTTCCCAATACTCAATAAAACAAAACCATTTGTGCTGTGAATGGGATTTCTATCTGCTGGGATAATCTGGATCTTCATGAGACAGAAGTGGACATGACTGCTGATAAATTTGGACATTGATTATTATGAAGAGTGCCCGCTGACAGAAAAAGGCAAAACAGTCTCAAGTGGACCCAAAAGAAGAAAACATCTATGGAGATTACTCAGCTGCTTGCAGGAGATGCTGCTGTCAGAAACATGAGTAGTAAGACAAGAAAAACGTGCTTGCCAGGTGCTTTAGGCTGTGACATAAAAAGAGAAAACAACTCAGTATTAATCAAATTACTCTACAAGTGGGTGCTCCTGATGTTTACAGAGACCACTGCCAACGATCGACAGCGGGCTCAACAGGTTCTGCAGACCCTTAGGACTCAAAACATGGCTCAGCAAAACCAGCCGTCTGAAAGTAATCAATAACATTGATAACTTCAGTCTTATCAAAGCCTATGGCTTCCATCCAAGCAGGTCCGGCGTTAAAGTACTAATGGACCAGACCTGAGATGATGCACCCTGGCACACAGCAACTTCTGTGCCACAAAGACAAAACATCATAGCCTCAATGTCAGCATGATGACAATCAGCTCCTGGATTAGTCTTCACTCTCCACAGTGAACATTTCTCTTCCTGGCCTAAAGAGACTGATTAGGTGAGCAAGGTCACCGAGAGTTTGTCTGTTGGGAAAAGTTTGTTGTAATACTGTCACCAGAGACAAAACTGCTGTGTTTCCGTTATTGTATTTTTATGTGAAATATTGCATTATTTAAAAAAATTTAAAAAAAAGAGTTCAAGTGCTCAGTGGGAGATGGAAAGAACTTGTACAAATAATTTTTGGCGTAGGGAACATGTAACTCACATGGCTGATCAGCTGTTTACACTTGAGGAAAATCCTCCATTTTCTCCTGTACATGGCCAGGGGAACTTGTTTTGTTTTGTCCTCCTGTTTGAGGTTTATTAAGAACTGGTTTTATTTCCAGTTTGCCAACTCTGCTTTTTTTCTCTGTTTATTATGGCCATGTGTAATGAGGCCTAGACAGCCAACATCTGATGAATCTATGCTTTGTATAGTCTTGTCTATTCACTCTAAACTCCTTTATATATTTTCTTAATTCTTTTCTGTCTTTTGTAAAGCACTTAAATGTTCGTGTTGGTGAAACCTGCTACACAAATACACTTGTCTTGCCTTTGTAATTAATTGTGGTTTCTTAAACTTTTAAAAGATGGGACACTCAGCCTAAATATTAAGAGGTGATTTACATTAGTTTATCAGTGTCCTAAGCAATAATTAAGACTTCTGAAGGAGTTGAACATCTAAAGCAGGGATATAGGCTGCACCTTTGCAGTCCAATGCAATAAATTATGTATGATAAACGTATAGCTGTTTGATTGGTGAGAGGTAACTTTATTTCACAAAGTATCTTCTGGTCCAGTTTTTAAAGGTGAGGTAAATGTGATGTAGCAAAAGTTTTTCATGAATTTTAATCCACATTGAAATGTTCTTTTTTTTGTCCAGCATATACTCCACCTGTCAATATGTTATTTAGCTCATTCATCTTGTGTGTTGTGCATTACATAGATGTTTGCCTTTCAGCCTATCAATGATGGATGGACTGGTGCTGTACTTTTTACTCCCAACATTTGCAGTCCTAAGTGTAATTAAATTAACTGTCTAACTGTATAATGTCATTTTCCCAGTCAGTTGCACGACTAATAATTCCTCCATGTTTCATAAAAATGGGTCAGTGATTAAGCAGTTATGGCCTTTTAAAATTGGGCAAGATGGCATTTCTGTCATATCACATTATCACACTACTTGAGTGTCAAAGTTCATTGTCTTCCCACATTTAGTCTTAATTTTAATTGTGATAACTCAAGACATTCTTTATTCCATTGTGTGCATCTCTGTCTTATGGATTCTGTTGACTTGGAGTTGTTTTAATAAATTACTCTAGTTAAAATCTCTTGCATGGACCCTGAGCCAGATTCTCAGGAATATCTTTTGTTTGTGTGTACAGTATTAATTTTCCACAATACTCCCAAGTTGTGCTGCATGAAGTAAACATTGCTAATAAGCACCATGACTCAAGGCCTGGCTTATCATTACCGCACACATGGCTTATCTACACCAGACAACTTGCGTACCCCTCCCTCTTGATCAGCTGGCATATATAAAGTCTGACCTGCACTGGGAGATGAGCTAAATGTTAGAAAACCTCGTGGGGGCACAATGTTGCAGAGAAGACACCACTCTAGGAAGGTTGTGAATAATCGCTTCTCTCTTTCATCCTGCAGGAGGAAGCCCTGTCTGATCCTGACAGATATCCTAAAGACAGAACTGGGCAAGGCTCATTTGGAAAGGATAAGACAAGGACAAATGTCAAGTACACGGCGGGACAGTGGTCGGTGCAAAGAGGAACCCCAGATCTGCAGAGACATGAGGTCCAGTCAGAGGGAGGTTAGGAATGATAAAAACATGAGTGTAACCCCTAAGTGCAACCAGAAGACAACCTCTCCATCCTCCCAAAGGTAGGAAGGCAAAAATGCTTGTTTGCTTGCTTGCTTGCTTCAGACTTTTGTCACACCTTATAGCTATAATGCTGCAGCAAGCAGCTGCTAAGCTTAGCTAACTGGAAATGGGGGAACCGCTAGTCTGGGTCTGTTCATGTGTAACGGCACCTCTATATCTCACTAACACATTATATCTTGTTTGTTTAATCAAATTAAATGTGTAGAAACAGGTTCCAGTTGTGCGTTTGGTAATGTGCTGAACTATTTATCAGCCAGGAGCAATGACTTCATGGAGTTTTGTTGTCACCATAAGGTTACTAGGCAACCAGCAAAAGTAATTGCACACTCAAAACTCCACTTCTGTATTTCCTGTCACACCCTCAATACCCTGTCAGTGGACGAGCTGTCCTAACATGGCAGCGTATTTAATCAAGTAGTGGCTGCTCACTCTGCATTATTGAAACAGTTTCCTCCGTTTAGTACTTGTGTATTAATAACACACCCATATTTATTTTTCTTTCTGTGGCTGAGTATGGCTGACTACCTGCATACATGGATGACACCAAAGTCATATTTTGATAGTGCTACTAGAGGTACATCGATTGCACTTTTCTTGGCTGATTCGGATCTTTTTTTTTTTTTTCTTTTTTTTTTTTGAAGTCTGACCTGCTGATTCTGATTTTGATCCTTTTTAAGAACTACAATTGACAGCATGCACAATCATTTCTATAACTTTCTTTCATGAAAAATAGAATTTTATGTTCATGATAAAACATTGACAATTTAACTTTTACATTTTCTTAAAAAATCTCCTCCTGTCTTCTCTCACATTTTCTTACCCTGTCTACTCATGTCCTCTCCTCTATTTCTCCCTCTCATCTTTCCCCACTGCTTTTCTTTGTCTTCTTGTCTTGGAGTCTATTACTCCTCTTAACGCCGACATGCTAACATATATGTGGCTGTGTGACCATCACTATTGACTGTGATGTTTCTGTGATAGGCGTGGTGCTGCTGGAGTGCACTGGAACGACGCTCCTCCATATTTTTCCTTTAAATTAGAAAATAAAATGTCATGCAAGATAACCAATAAAAACAAATGGAATAGTTGTCAAATTGACATTTAATTGATGAGAAAGATATAATGCAGACTCGCTGGAGAGAGAGAGAGGGAGAGAGAGGGCATGTTCATGTGGACTGATGGCTGCATAATTTTCTCAGTATGATGAAACTATTCATAAGGTTTGTCTAATCATCATGTCTAATCATGTGATCAGCTATAGCTGATTACTGTCTCTATTGCTATGTGCATGACATGAACCAACGTCACATCATGGCCGATCGAGCTGAAAACTGGCCAATTCTAGTCACTGGCCAATAGATCGGTGCATTTTTAAATGCTACCACTGTTACTGTTGTTTTAAATTGTCATTACCAAGAGAGTGATTTTTGAAAGTTTATGGTGCTTAGGAAATTTTACAGTCCTCTCTTATGTAATAGAGACATATGGCTTAAAGTTTGTGTGGGTCTAAATATGTCAAGTGGCTGCTGTTTTCTCCCATGGCTTCAGCACTGCACGGCTTTTGTCCTGGAGCCGCAGCATCTCTGCAGTAATAATAATAAGTAGACAAATAGTTGCATAAGAGACAAGGAGACCCACACCAGTTAGTGCTCGACTGTGAATAATGAGTCAGAAAATGCTTGTCGGGCCATTTTGTTTAAAAATTACATTTCTGTGTGGGCTTGTCTCTTTGTTTTAAATATGACACTATGCTGGTATTTGCACCAGAAATAGACTAAACTCCAAAAGCCAGAATAGTTTGGTAGTTTTCCACATAGAACTGTGAATAATGAACAAAAATAGTCACAAAATAGCAGGAGGTGCTCTTTATTTAAGCAATTTCTTCTGTTTGTTTTTATTAGTTTAAGTAGAAATGGCCTTTTAATGGAGTTTGGCTCAGCCAGCTGCATCCATGGCTCTATAAATTTTCCAGGCAGAAAACTTTGATTTTATTTGGAATAATACCACCCAGAAAGATTTTATTACTTCTAGTTCAAATAAATGTTCCTGCATTTGTTTTATGTGTTAAGGCTTGGATATTTTATGATTACGTACAACGTTAGGATACAAAGGTTTAAGACTTAATGCTAAAAAATGAGAATGTATACAGAACAATCAGAACATGGTGTTAATTCTTCCATGTCTTCAGATCTCGACTCAGGAGGAGGTTACAAAATGATGATGATGACGTGGACAAAGAAGAAAAAGATATCAAGGAGGTGATAATAGGCAAGGACCACGGAGAGGACAACAAATTTGCTGGAGTTGTAGGTGTGTAACATGAAATTCAGACACACATGGTTACTCATGTGATGCTGCTTTCCACCTCTATTGTACTTCGCTGGGTTCAGCCGAAGTTGGTTTTGGTTGAAGCTTTGACTTTATCACTTATATTGCACCTTGAAAAGCTTTATGCTTACGTTTTCCTGATTTTTCCTGACCTCTCAGAGGTCTTTTAATTTAATGTTTCTTCCAATGAGAAAACTTAATCGATAATCCTGGCCTTGCTTCCAGAGTAACAAATGCTACAACTAAGAATTTACTCAGTTGTTCCCTGACAAAAACATCTTTTCTCACAATTTAGTTAATTCTTTTCCTATTTTTGTCATAGTATTAGTAGTATTGTAGTCAGGTTGTTCTGTGTGTGTTAGTATGACAGGTTGATCGACGTGTCTCTGTCTCATACAGATTGTGGATTGTCGGTGAGTTGGAAGCCTGCCAAGGATACAGGAGGTTGTGAAGAGTTCTCACCTGCAAGCATCAAGGACAGGTGGACTGATCCAGAAAAAGAAGTACAGCACAGTTTGGTGAGTACCGTACAGGGTCGCAGTGTGAGACTTAAACCATTCCTACAAAAGGAGTAAAATGAAACCTCAGGCATGTACCCTTACTGCCCTAACGTCACTTTTTCATAAAAGTCTTGATGATAATCTTAGTAGGTAGTACTCCAACACACACAAGTCTGAAAATAATTCCACAGGATTTTCAGTTTTAATCCATTGCAGATAAATTAATTCAATTATTAAGGTTGTCCCGATACTGAAGCCAGTATCAGAAAATACCTCCAGTCCTACTTAAAATGCTGTATTCATTATCAATGCCACGAAATGTGTATGTATTTGTGTTTTTTTTGTTTTGTTTTAGTTAGTTACTTAGTCATATTGTATTGGATTTAGCTGATATGCGAAGTTTAGGTATTTGATTTGCTATCAGGAAGGAAAATTTTGGTATCAAAACAGCTCTAAAAATCATGAATACTTGGCCAAAAGGTTTTACATGCAGCTTGTGGAAAAAAATAACATCAGAACGGTCTTTGTCTTTTTTTTTGGTAATAAAAATGGTAAGGCATGTTTAACAATCACTAGTGAGAAGTTGGGGGCAATATTCAGTTAACAACCGTAGTTATTTTCTTCCTTACTTTTTTTTAAAATCAATGAGAAACTGAGAACGTTCTTCTTTCTCAACATCAATACTTTCCAACTCACCACTGGTCTCTAGTAGTGACGCTGTTTCCTCTTGCAAATAGCAAATATTGTGCGAACATTGTTACTCTTTCCATAATGGTCTGTCATGTTTGAGTAAAGCGTAATAGAACAGTTACTTAATGGCAACTTAAAGCACAAAATCAGTTTGACAAATAGATGAAGTCATTAGTGTTATGTTTTCCATTTCAAAAGAGCCAATGTTAGGTGTCTAAAGATGTTTCTGTCAAGTCTTCCTGTCCTGCACTTGAACATGGCTTATGGCTCTGTTCTGTGCTGTATTTAACTGTTGAACTCACACCAACATTGGGGTGATCTACTCTGTGATGTCTCAACAGAAGAGGAAAATAAAGGATGCGGGGTCCCAGTGCAATGGAACAGGTAGCCCCAAACGCCCCCGAGCGAGTGTGCTTCGCCTCACTGGAGAAGACAGAAGAGATGGAGGACCGGCCCCTACTCGTTTTTGTCTGGAAGAAAGTGGAGAAGATGAAGATTTGGAGAGCCTGGACCGCAGCATTGTACAGTTCACTGTGGGAGCAGATGATCCTGCAGAAGTTCTGCTCCCAATCCTCAGTGCTAATGTCGAGGCTGGAGACTTAATTGGATCCCCCAGACAACATCTGTCGTTTAGCCAGGACAACACAACCAAAACCAGCCCCTCTGAACCCAGTGAGTACATCAACACAAACCACAGATGCTGCTGAAACCTTTGTCTTCATATATCTATGAGGAAGGAAGAAACAAAAGAAGAAACAGTTACTGTGGCAGCTTAATGCCACTTTGCAGGTTGTGTGTTTGAGCTGCATATCAGTACATAAACAAAAGCCCAAAAAGTATCTGATTTTAAAGCTAAGCACTTAGCTTATGGTGACTGTCTCTAGAGATCACTTTGGAAGGACAGGCTTAAGTAAAATGGTGTACTACATTATCACATTTTCTTCCAGCTAATGCATCAGGGCTCACAACAACGCATCCATTTAATGAGATGGAAGGAAGCTGTGTACCCCGTTCGACCAGGCCTGTCACGATAGCTACTTTTGTTGGGCAGTATATCATCCCATAAATAAGTCTGACAAATGATATTATTGTCATTTTCAGACAATTTTATGCCACTGATCAAATGATAAAAAATAGTATAATAATGCAAGTAGACCCTTCAAAGAGCAATGGCATTTTACAGCTGTAATTAGTAACATTTCTGCATTAAAATGTTTAAAAACTTTAGACATACATTATATATATTTTTTGAATGGTGTACTTATCTTATCGCAAATGTTTTCAGCAGTGGTCCAATCCAGAGAAATGCATAATTTACTCAAGGCAATGAGGCGTATCTTACTGGCCACTTGTTGCTATAAATTTGGGATATTTAGCATACATCAGAATGAGGAAGGAAGCTTGTAAACATAATGTGAATAAAGCTTTAATATTACCTCATCTGTGAACAGGATTTCTGCCTTGGTCATGTCACAGATTTTCATTAGCTATGGTGGTTGTTTAACAATGAAGAAAACAACTCCCGTGATCCCACGCCAATTCACAACATCATCAGACTACGTCTGTTTTTATTGATTTAATGTGAGACACCCATAGCAACAGACTTTACATGTTGTGCATTTAACTCATAAGAATTCAGACATTAAAATTGGAATGTTCACGGTACATGAAATTATCCTAAATAAATAAAACAAACAAATAAAATGGACTTTTGGACTCTGTTCACAAAAATTGCACTAAATATTAATCCTTTGGCAAAGGGTATAGAGAGTCATAGGTTAGTTGTATTTCCACTTTTTGTTGCCACTGTTTCTAAACAAAGACATACCAGCTTGTTAATGGGTTGCGTAGGGTAACATTAAGGCGTTCTCTCTGGAGCTGTGGAGTACATCTTTGAAACCAAGTCCATTTGGAATTATACCGCCAAACTTTTTGGCTGGAATTATGTAGTCATGAGGGAGAAATACCCATTATCCTCGAGTAACACGTTATCATCACTTTATCTGGTTCACTGTCGCTGTGTCAATATGTTTGGCGGAGCTGCTTGAGCACAGTGAAACTCTGATGAAGGGAGTAGATGAGGGGAGGACTGAAGTAGCACGACCATAAATAACAGTGAAACGTGTCTAAGCATAGTTTTTCTTTTCTGTTCATTTGGCTTTTGGGTGCTCTGGAAAAATGTTTAGGCGCAGTGCCCAAGTATTGTAATGGCAGTGAAAACCCTGCCTTTTATTCTGGCATTATGTAAAATATTGGTGACGTTCTTATGTAAAGAAACACACGTGTAAACACAATGGACAATATCCAAGGTCAGCAAAAACAACTTGGTTTTCTTGATCCTGGTCCTGGGGGCACGCTGCCCTGCATGTTTTAGATGTTTCCCTCTTCTAACACACCTGATTCAAATGATCATCTTGTCGTCCAGCCTCTATAGAATCCTGATAATGACCTGTTCATATGATTCAGGTATATTTAAGGAAGACAGTGGGACAGTGACAGTGGGTCCCAAGAACCTGGGTGGGAAACACTGCGACAAGTAATTATTGTGACAGGCCTATATTGGACTTTGTTAACAGTAGAACCTGACTGATAGTAGCGTTTTGAGGCAAATATAGGTATCAATATTTGAGAGTTAAAATTTCACATCATGATATGTGGGCTAATAGTCTTTTCTTTAGACAGAAACATATAATATAAGCTAACAAACATTTTGATAATGATTCCCATAATTTTGTTATTATTAAATTGTTACAAAGATATATAATGGAAGACAGACTTGACCGTTTAAAAATAAGCTAAGTGCTCTTTTTGTTTCTATGCTGCAAACATGTCTTATTCGCCAGATTATATGCTAGGACCAGTATATCTATGATGAATGAATATCTGCCATTTTATCAGTTGGGTTTTAATTGGCAAGTTGTTGGGTGAACAAATGTGGCTGTAAGCGCACAAGTTGCTCTTGTGCCCGGTTGAAGTGGATTACATTATATAGAGAGATGTGTTCCATTATTTTTCTTTTTTTTATCAGTGAGGGTAGACTAAATTACAAAAATGCAATATAATGCTGTATTATGCAGTATACGTAAACAGATGATCTTCCAGCATGATCAGAAACTTTAATTGACATCAGCAGTTTTATCAAAAACTGAATATTATAACCTGCATGAAGGTAGAACTGTATCACACTGGACTTGTTTCAGCTTGGTGTACCTGATAAAGGACCTCAGTCGATTTTCCTCTGCTGCATGGCTCAAGATTCTTGTTTTTGACACTGACCAGTTATTTTTGTAAGTTATTGCGTTAGTTCTGTCTAGGACTTTTTGTTTTTGCTGCATGTGGGTGTGTCCTGCATTTTCGTAGTGACTGTGTTTCCTCTTTTTATCTTCCCTACATGTGTTTTCCAGGATTACTACTGCACTTGCTCTTCCTCAAAGCCCATTACACTCCTTCCATGTAATGCTAATTAAGGGCATGTCTGTGTTTGGAAGTGTACTTGTCTTTGAAAGCAGTAACATAGCCTGATTCCCAAGTAAAATTCCCACTGGGCCTGATGTGTTCTTCATGCTTGTATTTCAGTTGTGTTGTCCAGTGATGACGAGGAGAGCTGTGATGTTCCTCCGGGCCGCAGCCCAGCAGTCCGTACACTGGTCACAGTTGAAGATGGTGTAATACAGGGACGGTTACCACAGGAATCCAGACAGCAAGAAGCTTCTGACATAGAGAACATGCAGGTTGGCAGAATGTGTCCCTGTATTATATTTAACACATACCACACATACCTCCTCAGTACAATAGAGTCTTCCTCTGTGACAACTTATTTATGTTATTTATGGCTCAAACTTAACCTGTACCTAATATTCCAATGTTAGTCGCAATGATAGAATTTAAGGGGAAAAAAAGCCTTATGTAACCACCTCAATTGGACAGAATTGGTCCGATCTGAAGGAATTTTCAATCAGGTTAAGAGAAGTGGTGTTAACCTTGATAAGCCGTTCAGTAGGAAAATATTAGCGCCCGATAACCATGTCAAGGTTTCATCCAATCATTTCTATCTGGTTGGAATGAATAATATTCTTTGTGCGCCTGTTTTCCCCATGTGGAAGTAAATTAGGTGGTTTGAACCAGTTTCCAGGATGGACAAAGACATGGTAATACCTAAACAAAACTGGTCTATGACTGACACAACTTTTTTTGTTGGAGCCCTTAACTTTTTAACTCAAGGATTATTTAACTCCTTGGCAGAAAAATTTGCTTTAAGTTTACCGTTCTTGGAGAGCTGTAAAGGTCCTCTTGCACTCCCTTCCTGTTGAAAGATTACTGGAGAAGTATGTGCTGCTGTAATTGCTTGCTTAATTGGAAAGAAAAACAGTAATGGAAATATTGTTCCCAGGACAGTGTGGGTGCATCTTGAAAATAGTATTGACCAAATAGAATCACTTCTTCTTCTGTTATATTGGCAAATGAGACACTTCACAGCAGGCACATCTGATTGGATCATTTTATTTAACATCCTTGTAAACAGGTAAGTTGGTATGTTTAATCAGAATGATTTCAGGGGAGTTAAAGAAACATTGTCCATGTAACCACAACTAATGAGAAAAGAGAAGAAAGGATGTTGGGATTTAATAATAGGAAAATTTAAATTATTATAGACTATATACTAATTAATAGTTTATATATTTCATACCACTATGGTGATTGGTTGTGATTTAAAAAAAAAAACACTTAACTTTGTCACAAATTCTGAAAGATGAGGGAGAACATTTTTTTTTCTTTTTTTCCTGATTATACCACCTGCATATATGCTAGATAGTACCTCCCAGGGCCCCACATTTTAGCTGCAAGTCAAACAGTTAATGGTGTAAAATGTAGCTGTGTTTGCAAAGCATATTGTTGCGGGCATGGTGAGCCTTGCAGTCACAGAAGTTTGAGCTAACAGGAGCATCACACAAGCACATTTTGCAATCTGTGTAGTTAACAAATTAGAAAATCACATTGCCTGCTGTAACAAATAGCTGTTCACATCCTTTTTTACCCTCCTTCATTTCATCTCATGCTAACAAGACATTCTTGAAAGAGATGTTTTGATAACAAGATACTTTTATTACACAAAAAAGCAGCAGTGTACATTGCTGTGAGCTATAATGTCATTCTAGGTCCAACCACTAGATGGCGCCAAAGTAAGGACTTTTCCAGTCCTTGCAGTGACTTTGAAATGTTGAACTAGGAAAAATGATGCTATTACTGATGTAATGTTGGTTTCAACCATATTGCTTGACCGTACAGCTCAGTCTCATTGTAGTTATGGGGGTTATTGTTCTGTCAATGTGTGCATTAGTGTCTTATTATGCTGATCTACCGCCCTGTTGGCACCATTTTCTATGTATGTATGTTTGTGTGTTGCAGGTGTTGCATGTATCTGTAGAAGATATTCCTCCATTGGCAATTTCTCTTAATAACGATGACTACTCCTGCATGGGCGTAGCCTTCTCCACCCTGCACTGTGGTGGCTACCAAGGGAAATCAAATGGAGACATCATGGTAACCTGTTTAACCCCCAAACACATGCATTTTGATGATGGCCATACATCCATGTAACACACATTTACTCTCCTTTCACAGATCGTAGACCAAAAAATCATCATCCCACTGAAAGGTAAGGCAGTGAATATCCTTTCCTTTTATCTGTCCTTTTTGGGGTGTACTGTAAGCTTACAGAGCAGCTATGGCCTGCCTGTGACCTCTAGTCTGGTTTGCAGAAAGTCAGACCCAAGAGGAACCCATCTCATCTTGTTTTGGTCATGCTGTCTGCACACCATCCACACACCCAGCTTAGTGGTCTATTTCAGATGCTAAAGTGTGTGTGTCTATGTGTGTTTCTGGATTAGACCCTCAAGGCTCTAGTGTCCTTTCACCTCTGAGCCTGTGAAATCTCCCTTTCAGGGAATTAAAGTGGTTATTCCACGAGACTTGATCTTGGCTACGTTGTCCTTGTGTGTAATAAATATGTTTGTAAGTTGCATACTAGTTCTATAGAACATTTTAAACAAATTGAGCAAAATTTGTGTCAATACATTTTCTAGCAAGTACAAGCTAGTTTCTATATATATATATATATATATATATAAATGACTAAGTAACCTTGAATGAAAACTTAACCATTAGATTGGGTTGGGTTAATGTCTGGTCTGGTCTGGTGTATCAGCTTAGGCCAGGTTGATTTTAAGCTAACTGGCTGCCATTATGTGACGTTCTGTTAACATAAAGAGATAAGATGTAGCTAAGAGGGACATCCACCCTTTAGTGAAGGTCAGTGCAGGAGTCAAGAGCTCAGTGCGTCGTTATAAATTACAGGTGGCACTGTGAAGTGTAACAGCCACCTCACTCATGGTGCCTGTCAGTCATTCAGACTAAACCTGCACAAAAATGACAATTACCAACATAAAAAATAAACAGACAAACACTGACAAAAAGTGAGAATTTTATTTTGGAACACAAAACATTAAACTACTGAGTAGTTTAAGGTTGCTGATGTGTTCCTGCACTAGTAGCCTGATGGGAAATGTGGGCGATCTCTGCAGCATCACAGAGTTCACATTACAGCTGAGCAGATGGTGGTGCAGAGCTAGACATTCATGGTCCTCAGAGGACGAATCCAGATGACTTCAGGTCAAAATTTCAATTTGTCTCATATGACACTTCCCATCAGACTCAGCTGTGTTTTTGTTTAGGGCTAATTGGCAAATATTGGCATCCAGACAGGCTAAATTAGGGTTAACATATTTAATATAACATGCTTGACATGAGCATGTTGAGTTTGGCATGTGAGTGTTTTAGCATGCAGATGTTAATATTCAGCTCAAAGCACCACTGTACCTAAGATCAGCGGTTTCTATCACAATAACGTAAGTAATGTGAATCAACAGATGATGGCCCTGTGCACAGCTGTCACTCATAGTCCAGGGTGCTGAACTGGTGCAATGTTCATTGTTTCATACTAACACTGAGAACTGCTAAGTTAGCCTGACTGCCTCTTTTTTTTCTTTTTTCTTTTTGTCCCCAGACTATAGTGAACGGGTGGAAGTGATGTTAAACATCGAGCGTAAAGAGTTGCTGAGGTACAGTGTTTGGGAGCAGCATGAAATGGAGGCCCAGGAGCTTCACTTTACTGGCGACGAGGAGCCTTCCCCTCCTGCTGTCCTTCTACTCTATGTGTCAGAAACTGCTGCAGCTGCTGTCCAGCAGGATCTCCTCAAGCTGTGTGTCAAACAACATATAATTAAGAATACTGGTGAGAAAGCTCATGCTGTAGATACAAGTTCAGAGTACACTTGAGTTCAGTAGCTCAACCTCACATTTCATTGAATGAAAAAAATATTGCATGTAATAAGAGCCATTAATCACATTCTTAAATAACTAAATCATATCTTAAAATGTTGCTGTGTGGCACTTCGTGTCATGCATTATGAACATTGGACAATAAGTTTGTAGGGAGAGAAGGGGGAGTGTGGTCTTCCAGGATGCAGCCCTGGCTAGTGGCAGGTGACTGTGTAACATCGTAAACAGACTATTTCTGTTGACAACTAGCAAGGGTAGCAGTGTTTACCTGCTAAGTCGAGTAGTGTGGTAGTTTTGGTATTTGAAACATACCTTAGATTTCCACTGACCTGATGGCAGCTTTGTTAAGTATTTCCATAGTTGTGGTTTAAATTAATAAATGCCACAGTTTTGTGTTGCCTTTTTCATATAAATTTGAATATTTTTGATAAATTGGTGTTCTCTTTTGTTTTTTTATTTTAACAGGCACGGCGAGCCCCTTCATCCTGCTTACCTTGAGGGATCCTCTGGAGGGAATGGAGGGAGCTTTATTTCGCTCCCTCTTGGACATTGACTGTCTCAACAGTCTTGCAGATGAAAAAACCTTTGTTTCCCATGATGCAGATGGAGTTAGTTTTTGGGAAGACTTCAGCATGCCTGTTCTTTCTCTGGATGTTAGCATGGAGCTGATTCGAAGAACTGGACTGGACTCTCACCTGCTCTCTGTGCTGGGTCTAGAGAGTACTGACCCTGGACTTAACGCAGACCAGAATAGTCCACAACATTCTGATACAGACAAAAACACTACACCAGTCATCCACCTAGAGGTTGATTCACAGAAAGAGACTATACTAGAGCCGGAGACGGTATCAGAACAAGACACAGAGACACAACTCGAACCAGAGGAGGATCAGAAGGAGCAAGAGCTTGAACCTCCTTCTGAGGTTAGTTGTTCCCAACATTTTTGGCTTGTAATCTCTGAAAACATAGCACTATCTATCTCATCAGAGAATGCTTATGTTAAATGATTGTGACCAGTTGAATTAGTGATTTTCTTTGCTGTGTCATTTTATAGTCCAAAAAAAAAAATCATGCTAATTCACAAAATTAAAAGCAGGAATTAGTGGAAATTCTGGTAAAAAATAAGAATAACTATAATTAGCAGAAAAGTATGTTCTTCTTTTATCTTCTGTTAATCATTTATGATCAGTCAAATTTTTTTGTGTCCCCTTGTGGGGGTCTTGACCCCCTGGTTAATCTGTTATCTGTCAAAGGTAAATGATTACAATATAAATATTGCTCTCGTGGTATAAATTTCCTCCCACAGAAGAGTAAGGAAGAACCCACTCCTGTATACACGCTGTGCCATCGTAGAACCAGAGGATCCTACTCCATGTCCCTGTGTAAACCAGACTCCAGCTGGACTAAATATAAACATCAGGGCCTGGCTCACAGGCAAGTAACCTGCATTATCCCATATGCAGCTTCTCATGCAAGATTCTTTCAGCCAATGTAGTTCAATGTCAGCCGTAAAAATGTAGTAGTGCCCGTTTGGTTGTGCCTCTTTGAACGGGCCACTTACTCGGCCATCGAAAATATTGCATGCAGCATTGTCAAGAACCACTCATCTGATCGACTTCACACTTGACACTTGGGTTTCCAGCAAGTGTGAAGTTGATGTGATGAATGGTTCTTATAGTATACACACACACACACACACACACACACACACACACACACACACACACGAGATCCTCACAGACTCACATTCTTCACATATATACTATACTTCTATGTATTACAAACTCTGGCTTCAAATACTGTATTTTTTTGTGATTTTGCTGTTCTGTATACGTGACATCTGTTGCCTGTCTGTCCCTCCTGGGAGGGGGATCCCTCTTCTGTGGCTTTTTGAGGTTTCATCCATTTTTTCCCTGTAATACGATTTTTATGGGGGAGAGTTTTTCCTTATTTATTAGAGGCTATACTGGACAGGGGGTGTTGTAAATTGTACAAAAGTCCCCTGAGACAAATAGTGATTTGTGATTGTGGGCTATATAAATAAAATTTGATTGATTGATACGTCAATACAGACAGACAGAAATCAATTATTTTACAGTAACATGATGCTACTACAGCGCCATCTATTTGCCAAATATCTATATCTATATAATCTATATAATCTTGGGGGACGATGCCAGATCTCTTAAAATTGTAACTATTACAGTCCACCTACACCGGCAGACGATCAGATTAAAATCTTTCCTTTTCCACTTCGGCTTAGGTTGATCCAGTTTCCTCCTCCACCATTGAAAGGAGGGATAACAGTTACAATGGAGGACCTGCAGTGCCTTGACAGTGGGCAGTTCCTCAATGATGTTATCATTGACTTTTACCTCAAGTAAGTAGCACTTTTTTTTTTTAAACAAAAGGCTTCGAATTTACTTTGGCTCCTCAAATATTTGTGTACAAGAGATCCACATTTGACTTGATTGTGTCGATGTGTTTTTTGAACCAGATTCCTCCTCCATAAAGCCTCTGCTGCTGTGACCGAGCGCTCCCACATCTTCAGCAGTTTCTTCTACAAGCAGCTGACACGAAGGGACAATGCCAGTGAAGGCATAACCAATGATTCGTAAGTAGTGCCAGCAAAAAATGTGACTTTTCAGAATTTAGTATGTACAGGATCTGCATGGGTATACACAGCTTCCAGGACATTAACACAGCCTTGCTCCCTTGACTTGACCTGTTCTTCCTGGCTTGTTGTTGGGATTAATGCTAATAAATAACTTTTCTAACCAATCTAGGTCACTGTACGTGGATGGAAACTAGTAGTTTCAACCTAATACCATATTACAACTATTCACATTACATGTGAGCAAAAAATGTATATTTAATATGTGAATTAATTCAAAGTTTCTTACCATCAACATCATGTACTGTCATCTGCCATGTTTCTGCGTATAAGGCGGCAACAACTCGGCAAGTCATGTATCAAAATCATCGCTGATTTTAAGAGTTGTTCTGACTTGAGGGGGCGTTCACATGAATTTTCCCAGCAGAGAACAAATTTTTTGATTACTCTGACCCTACATGAATGCACAATACTTCTGTATATTTGAACTACAAGAGCCTTGCATACCTCATACTCAAGTATTTCAAAAACAAGAAAGTTGGGTATGTTTATATTTTCAGACCCAGTATATATCAGAGCCACTGCTCTCAAGTGTGCACAGCTATTTGTATGTATGTTAAGTCATGTGAAAACCTGGTAAGAATTGTATCTCTGTTTTTATTTTGTGTGCATTCAGCTGTCAGAGGCAGAGGCGGCACCAACGGGTGAAGACATGGACACGCCATGTGGACATCTTTAAAAAGGACTTCCTGTTTATGCCTGTCAATCAAGAGTGAGTTATATACACAAAGAGGTGTATTGTACAGAGTGTTTTTGATTTGCCACAGTATATCACATTTCTCTGTTTTCTGTTTAGGGCTCATTGGTATTTAGTTGTCATTTGCTTTCCTGGACTGGATGAGCCTAAAACGGAGTCCTGGAATGGTCCAAACTCACACAGTGAGACTGATGAGTTACAGGATAATGATGTGGCTCAAGGATCTAAAAGCCCAGATGATGACACAGAGACACCACCTACACCACCCACATTAAACGTCAGTGACACCATGGACACAGAATCAGGTATGTTTGACTAAATGATCAATGCCTTCCTTGTCGGGATCAAAGAACAGTGTGTAGTGGCTTTTAATTGCAATTATCTGATACAGCACTTGATTTATGTTATTTATGTTGTTATTGCAAAGCTGAATGTGGTGGTTGGTTTCATGTGTTTTAGAAAACACTCAAGAAGAATCCACTAACAACACAAAACCTGCTCCAGTGGTAAGCATGAATTCTGTACCGTCTGTACTCACTTGAGAAGACAATACTTTTTCTTTTATCTCACAGACAAAGTTTTTGAGAGTTTTGTCTTAATTTGTACTTCTAAATGTGCTCAACCTGATTTTTTTTTTCTTTGTTTGTAGAGCTGCACAGAGAGCACCTACAAGAAGAAAACTGTTTGCAAGAGGTGAGTGTGCGGCTACACTTCTGAGTGTTTTCTTATTGTTAGACTAGTCGACTAGTCTAAATTAAAATTTGTATTTAATCAACAGGGAAATTAGTTGCCAGGAAGATCCCTAATGCAGACTACCCTATATATGTGAAAAAAATGTATGCCAAATGTGTATTTAAACATTGAATGGCATTGAGATGCACTTTTCCTCTCTGTAGGCCGTGTATTCTTGTTATGGATTCCCTCAAACGTTCCCCTCATGAGCGGGTCTTCAAACTCTTACGAGAGTAAGTATGACACTATTAAGTCCTCTGTCTGTAGCCGCATGAGTGTGTTTTATTATCTCCAGTAGGCATAAGCGATTGGCTGTATGTGTCTGTGTGTACCTGAGCCCAATGTTATCTTTGCACACTTATTTTTTATATATATATATATATTTTGTAATCGTATATTGAGATTTTATTGACTGGTCTGTTCTATACAGCTGTTGACTAATGACTCCTCACTCCTCTTAACCAGCCGGCAGGGGCTGCAAATGATCAACAACTGCATCAGTTTGGAATCTTGTTTCCGCTTGTTGACATTTTACAATATGTGTTATGGGTTTTTAGCCTCGCCACATTTGTTTATTGTGAGTCTGGTCTGTTTCTTGGTTAATGAGTTGTGCTCAAAATATAAGCGCTGGGAGACAAAGAGAGTCTGTAACTATAGCTGTGAAAAAGTGTACAGAGTGCAGTTACACTCAATTAATGGCGAAAATGTTTGTCGTTGTGGAAAGAATCGGACATGGTTTAGGAGCATGCAGTATGTTTAAGAGGTGTTGGACTACTCTTTTTTTTTTATATCACAGTTAATGTCAGTGCTGGTGTATTTTGATGCCCCTAATATGAGTATCACGAGATAAATAAATCCAGTTTGTGATGTCTTCGCCAGGAGAGACAACTGAGTAAGAGTCAACTCTTCTTTGTGTGCGAAAGGAGAGGGGGGTCTTAACAAGGATGATAGACCTGGCAACTTGAAACTTAATAATGAACCAACTTTGTAAACATTTTTGTTCAGAGTAAGGGGAAAATCTGAAGAACTAACGTTAAAGATTAAAGTAAGCGCTATAACATCCGCTCATATCTTTTCTTGTAAAATGTCAGTTTGTTTTTTTTTAACTGGTGGGAAAATGTCCTCCCCATGGCATCCTTAGTCTTAGGCTTTCTACTGTTCTTACACTTCAGTAATGTAAACTGAGCATCTCCCCTTCATTCCACTTCTCTCATGCATACACACAGCCTGTCCTGCACTCCCTGTTCCCCACCCACATGCCCCCAGACACACCTGGTGGAGATCTTCACTCTGCTGACTGCACTCTTCTAGTGAATGATTGTGAGATAATGCGTGTTTGTCCCTCAGGTACTTGGAGTCGGAATGGGAGGTCCGTCGTGGTACATCAAGGGACTTTGGTCCTGAACAGATGCAAAGCTCACACTGCAAAGTTCCCCTTCAGGACAACAGCAGCGACTGTGGCCTCTACCTGTTGCAATACGTCGAGAGCTTTTTGAAGGTAGGTCTGATATGTTTTTTAAAACGGCCACTCTAACACTGGATCAGCTATAAATTGTCATGGTTTGATAAAAATTCTGCGCACTCGGTAACAAGAATTTTCTTCTGCTTCTGTTCTCAGGACCCTGTGGTGCACTTTGACCTCCCTCTACAACTAGAACGCTGGTTTCCACGGCAGCAGGTGCGGAGGAAACGAGATGAAATCAGAGATCTGGTACTTCACCTGTACCGACGTCAAAACCTGGATGGTAACAGATAGACACGTGAAGCAGCTCCGCTGTTCCGTGCATCACATTCCTGTAGCCATTATACAGTTATTATATCACTGCTCATACTGAGCGATGGACACTTCAGCTTGAACTTAAAATAGTTCCTTTAAATTAGCTGCTGTTATTGTTTTATGTGTTAACCTGGACAAAACATGTAAACCTTAGACTATCTGTGGGTCCTGTGAGTGAACATGAAGGCATCAGTTAATTTAAAGCTTCCAACCAGAAGAGTTTTACAGTAGATTATATCTAGACATGAAAATGTTTGTACACCCCATGACTTTTTACTGATTGTATCTATGCTGCAAGATATTTTGTCAAGCAATTGTGTATTTAATTTTTTTAATGTAGAATCGCAAGTCAAATAAGAGGTGGTGTAAAAGTGTAACAGTGGTAAAACCTAGTTTCAGCAGCAATTTCTAAGCAGTTTTAGTTGGGTTTACTTGCTATGCTGATATTTGGGTCACATTTCTAGCTTGTGTTGATTAAAGGTCCAGTGAGTAAGATTTAGGGGGATGATTTATTGGCAGAATATGACGGAAATGGAATAAAAATTCACAAGTATGTTTTCAGTAGTGTATAATCACCTGAAAATTAGAATAATGTTTTTTTTTTAATGTTAGAATGAGCCCTTTAAATCTTCCGAGGGTGTGTGTCCTCCATGGAGGCCCAGAATGGTAAAACCAAACACATGATGCCTTTTGCATTTTTTAAATGTTTCGTGGCCACCGTAGCTTCTCCTACAGGCCTGGAAGGGGAGAGTGAGATGAGTGGTATTCAGTTGGGTGCAGTCTCACCACTAGATGCCACTAAATCCTACACACCGGTCCTTTTAATATTTCAGTCATGAGTTTTCTAATCAAAACTGTTCAGATTCTGCACTCTTTACATAAATACACCTTTACTGGACGAATACCCCATACCATGACATGCTTTTGAAGCCTCAGGAGCAGAATCTTAACATGAAGCAGCAATTTAGTTGTTTGACCCTTGGTGAACACATGAAAAAAAATAAAGAACTCTTTAAGTCGTTCAGTGCCTCACACAGTTATTCTGGTTAGCCTCCCAGTGCCAGATCGGAGAAATGACTGTTTCTATAGATGACAGACTAAAATCATACACTTACCTTTCTTTGGAACAAACATGAACTGTTGTATGCTAATTTATCTTTGACTCTCTCTGCATCGCAGTCCATCGTGGACACTCAAAGCATGTGGGGACGCTGTTAGAGCTTATAACAACTTGACAACTTGATTGTGCAACTTGATAAAATTAGGGCTGGTTTCACACATAAAGCTGTGGTCCCTGAATCAGACCGATGCGAGGATGATACATTGATTCAATTTTCCAGCTAATTCAGCTTGCGTACACAAAGGCAAAACTTCAAAGGTCCAGAAATTGTAAACACATGTCATGTGGTGGAGATGTCGTTTGATTACTGGTCATACAGCTGGCGGGTGAAAAGACGACAAATGGACCAATTTCTGCCTGTTATCATCCATCATGACGCACCATCAGGTTCTGTTTGTGTTGGTGTTGATCTGGAGTGCATATCAGCTGACTTTAGAAGCCTGCACATATGAGTTTCTTGTAAGAAGGTATTAAATAATTAAATAATGCGGGCATTTCTTACTTTGTTGTGAGTCCAGGTTAGGTCAGCCAGCCTGCCAGTTTGACTGTCAGTGCAGACTAATGCATATTGTTAGTTTGCATTGTAGCATATTCTAAATCATTGTTTCTGATACAGACGTGACATTCAGGTTCTTTTGTCTCTTACCATTTCCTCGTCCAGATATGATGCACTGACTTGTGAAAAGTTCAGGGGTGCACATACATTAGCATGTGTAACATCTCAAAGATGAAAACTTACTTAAGACCTTAACAGGCATTGCAATCCATCACTGCTGTTGCCCAAGTTTGTCTCAACAGAGGTCCGTCTTGATAGTCGTGATAGTTTTTTTTTTCCCCCTTTTTTTGTTCAGATGTTTGTCTCCTTTAACACTTACAGACGTCCTCGATGATGTCAGTTTTTTAAGACATTGTGTTTGGATGAATATACAGAAGCTGATCCCAAAATATCTTTGGTTTCAATTGTGTATTAAAACCTGTAGACCAAATCACACTTGTTCTGTTTTTTTTTTTTTGTTTTTTTTTATGCATTTGTGCTGGCGACAGCAATATGTTTTCGAGTTGTCCTTGAACACAATAATTTAACAATGCCTTGAGAAAATTTTTCAAACTTTGCACAAGTATCCTCTTGGATTCAAAGATGAACTCAAAGATCTTGTAAAGCAACAATAAATGTGCGTTCTGAGTTTGTCGCACCACAGAGGCGTGTTCTTTAAATGATTAAAGTGATTAAAAAATCGATAAGTATATGAAGTAGAATTTGGTGGTCCAAGGTCTCAGTGACTTCATAAAACATGTTTTCAACCATAACTCAAGAATTCATATGCCAGTTATGACGAGTTAAAATAATGAAGTGAAGGGGGTAATGTGACCGCTTGTGTGGGTAATCAATGGACCTGCATTTTGTCTGCAGCTCATTTCAATACTGGACCAATCAGCCTATTTTTTTGCACATTCATGCCTATATGCTGAAATGTTTTAAAAACCTTGAAAACCTTTTTTTTTTTATGGCTCCACGCCAGTGACAGCTGTAACCACAGACATTATGTTTTCAGGTTATCCCACTCTTTTGAATGCGGTATATCGCAATATCACAAGAATGCCAGAAGGCAAAAATAGGATGGCAATTTGTGGACAATACATTGTTGTAGGCCAGGTCAGACAGTAAGGATTTTGGTGCCCACGGTGAGACTAACATCAGATGCCTTGGTCCTTGTAAAAAGTTCCAAAAAGTATTAGCTTTTGATAGCCGCAAGGTAAGCTCAGGATCACTGGTGCACAGGTACTTATATTCGCTGTTTTGAAAGGGTGCGGATTTGACATGTAAATAATTGCCAGTATTGGGTCGGTTCTGGTTCTCAGCTTTGTGGGTATGGACACAGGCAGGTTTGCAGGAGTGGACCTGTAAAGGATTCTGCCAAGAGTGAATTTCTTCAAACTTTGTCTCAAGGATGAACTGATTAGATTTTGGTGTTCAAAGGTCAAGGTGACCTCACCAAATATATTTTTATATATAACTTAACTTATTCATTCACTAATTATGACAAAGTTATACACTAATATCTAATAGAATAAAATAATCTAATAGAATAAAATAATGGCATATCTGAAAGGTTCAAAGGTCAACTTCACTGTGACCTTAAAATGTTCAGCTCTCTATCAGCCCTTTTTACTCCTCTATAAATGTAGTCTCTAAGTGAGGATGGCATCTTTTTCACTGGAAATTACTCACTGGAGTCATACATGATATGTGATAACCTCCATTTTGGAAAAAAAATACATTTAATACCCTCAAAGTCTTCACGCACATTAAATGAGTCTGGACAGACATGGATATAAGTAACTTTACTGGTTGGCAGAGGCATACAGTACAACTGTGAGGTCGTAATTCTAGTTTATTTTCATCTGGAACCACAAGCCTTAATAGATGCATTAAACAAGCACAGCATGTTTTCGATGAGATATTGCATGACCAAATGTCAACTGGACAATATTTTGGGTGTTGTCCTGACTCTTGACCTCTTGTCCTAAATGTTTCTCAAATCAAGATGCGGGTTAGAGGTCAAAACTAACAGAGACTGAATGTCTGTGTTGATAAAAGTAGCCAGTTTATTATTCTTTATGCATTAGAAGTTTTATTTGGCTCCTGTTCTGCAAGCCCCTTTTTTCCTGTTACCGTTAATAATTCTCTGTTTGACCAGAAGGGCCAACTGTCTTCTTCACAGGCCAAAAGGCTTCATTTGGAAGTGCCTGTACAGCACATTACAATGCTTTCCAGTGTCATCTGTTCAGAGGGTTACTTGTTTGGCTTAAGTGTATTTACTGTCTCAGTCTGTCAGATCCCCTCACAGTCTGACTCTGAATAATCCCCCTTGCATTTTGTATGGCAGTGGGCTACAGCCATTGGCAGTCTGTTAGTTTATTACCACGTGTTTATGCATAACAAGCCGCGTCCATTGTCTGCACACAGCTTTGTTTATACTCTGTGTTTTAAATTGTCCTATCAGGAGCAGAGAATCGCTTCACATTATATCTCTGAAATCCAGGAATGCGCACATACAGTAAGTGAATTATGAGAGTAAAACCTCTGCCCTCCAGCCCTACTTGGCTCTCCTGCTGCTGTCCATGATCTCAGGATGTAGGATGAGGCACACTTTGGAGCTTAAAGAGTAAAAAACATTGTGCTATGGCCAGGTGCCTATACCATGCAGAGAGCCATTAGACTAATCAAATTGATCACTTCTGTCCTTGAAGCATTTAAGAGATGGAACATTTTTGAATAAGTGTTTTTATTTATGAATTCTTAACCTAACACATGTGAAGACATTAAAAATGTGTAACTGTTCCAGTAATATTTTCTATCTCTAGTTTAAAAACGTCCACTCTGCGAGCAGTTGGTCTTTTTAGCTATTTTTTAGCCGACTGTAAGGATGGCAGTGTCTGGTGGTTCACCACGTGTTAACATTAGTTGATTCAGGAAATGAAGGGAAATGAGTTGATCCACATCAAACTTTTAGATGACATACTAATCCTCTGGGTTGTTGTAAGGTATGAAATATTTTCAAGTCAAAAGGCTCAAGCCCAAGTGAAGTTACAAGTCACTGGTGTTAAAGTCCAAGTTTAGTTGTAAGACTTTTTAGATTTTGTGAAGTCGAGTCTAAAGTCATCAAATTTGTGATTTGTCTGACTCGAGTCCAAGCTATGTGACCCGAGTCCTCTTGTATTTAGTGCTGATTAGGGTGCTAACACACTTAACTAACATTACACCTGCTAAACTTCAGAATGTTAGCATTGTCATTTGAGCTTGTTTGCGTGCTGATGTTGTTGTTGGCGGCAGAATATAAAGCAAAAGTTGGAGTAACAGAATGTCCTTATAAATGCATCACATTTCACTGCATTGAGGATAATGAAATGAGACATATATTTATCTCAATATTAAAAAAGAAAAATGACAATTTCTAAAAAATACCCTTTCTTCACTAAAATCTGATGTGTACAGCATTTTTTGTTTGTATATATTTTTTCCCCTTTAACTTATAGTTCCTCTATTTTCCTCCATTAACAGAATAAAATAAAAGTAGCTTCCCATGATCTAAGAATGTGCAAAAAATTGTTATGAATTGTTGGCAATTAATGTTTGAATTTTCTACGTGCTGTTTCTAAAAACAATGCAGCAGTCAAATAAAATAAAAAAAATAAATAAATAAAATAATTAACCTTGTAACATTACAGTAGATATTGTCCTGTACTGTACGGTACTGACACATTTTTTAATCTCAATATTCAATATTTTGCTCCCTATAAATTAATGTACTACCACTGTTGACTTACTTAACCCTAAGTTAGTTAGCTCTCATTACTCGCATCTTTCTTCTCCTTTTCTTCTCACATACGTAATGCAGCTACTTAAAGATAAGAAGAGGAAGGTTTCCCTTTTAAAAACAGGATAAACCCCAGAGAAAGAGTCTAGGGTTAAAAGGTCGACTGCAGACGAAGCTTATGACTCTCTGCTGTCAATATATACATACTGAGAGGATTTTAGTCTCTGCTCCTGAGCTGCTAGAACAACCTGACACATAATCACTGTGTTTCACTGTGGGAGTTGGAGGACGGGGGATTATTTGTTATTTGCAAGGAGCTTCTTTCTAGATTACATAAAGTTATCTGGAGTGATGAAATAATTTATTGAGAAACTGTACTGGAGCAGCACTATAGTTGTAAAGAGACCAGAATTTTAAACTTTGATTCAATACTACAATGTCTAGTTATGCTGCAAACCAAATTTCAGGCAGAACAATAAAGACTGAATTGAACTGAGGTCTTGACTGAACGCAAAGATCTTTCAATACTATGAAATGTTAGCATTGTATTGTTTTTATACATGTGGGATTGAAAATGTATTGATACTTTTGACAACCTTAATCAGCACTGTGTACTGTTTGGGGCTGCAACTAATGATGATATTTTAATTATCAATTAACCTGCAGATTATTTTTATGATTAATCGTTTAGTCTGTAAAATTTTTAAAAATTGTCAAAAAGAGATGGTGATATTCACTATTTGCTTCTTTTGTCCTACAAGCAGTCCAAAAACCAAGTCTCTTCATTTAATATCATAAATAACAAAGAAAAGCAACAAATTCCTTCCTTGAAGAAGCTGGAACCAGCAAATGTTTGATATTTCTGCTTGAAAAATAACTTTTAATCTATTTTTAATATAGTTGGCAACTAATTTTCTTCTGATCATCTAACTGACTACTTGTTGGATCAGTGTTTTTTTCCTGACAAACACATGTCCCTGCAAAGTTGTGATTGTGACATAACGTTTGCTGGGTATTCATAATCAATACCTTTAAGGTATTGATTGTTATAACTCAAGTGGTATCGAGTGTCTGTATAGTTTTGCTTGCAGCAAGTGTTCTTCATTAAGAAGAACCTTCGGAAAAAGGTATCAAATGAAGTATCGGTATCACTTTAAGTGTATTGGTATTGTAATTTTTTAAACGATACCCAGGTCTAATCATTTGTGACATCACTCCAACATTACAATTACAACATTTCCATAAATGACGTTGCTGCTACATTTTTGAAACATTACAACATAACATGTATTTTTGCAACATCTATTCAACGTCCTCTGCATGACATTTCCTGTACTTTATATACAGATGCTGCCACAACGTTGCTAAATGTCACAGCATCTGCAAAAAGTGGTGGAAATGTTGGGACAATATGCTGGCAACATCTAAAATAATGTGCTGGCGATGGCACTCTGGAATATCACTCGATACGTTGCTACAACTTTACATGTTGAAAAAGTTATATTGTTACTAATTTTCTGCAATAACTTGTTAGTAGGGTTTCCCACTTAGAACAACAGACTCATAACAGACATTCACACTCCAAATGTGTTTAATGCTGTTTGGCAGGTTGGGTGGAGGGGTGCTTAAACAGTTAATGGGACTGCCCTTCAACTGCAGGACCAGGATCAAGTCTTTTATATTACTGGCAAACATTTGCTCTGCTGAGTTCTTGCAGAAAACAAGTAAATTCCCTGAAAGAACCAGTAAACTACCACATTATGTATGTATGTATTGCTGTTGATTCTGTGGCCTTTGGTACCATCTCTCTGTCCACGTTTCCTCCACACTAAGCGCCCTCCCTTCCCAGTGTTGCTCCAGTAACTTCTTGGCGAGCTCTTCTAAAAGGCTTAGAGCAAACAGGATTAGAAGGCATTAGAAAATCCCCCTCTCTCCAAGAGCCATCTGCCTATCTACCTGAGCCAGGAGCTGTCCTCTCTCAGCACCATGGGACACACCTCAAGAAACCAGTGTGTCAGAGTGTCGTCGAATGATTTCTGCACGGGCTGCCTCTGTTGTTTTTCTGCGTCTGGAGACTTCTGAGCTATGCAAACTTGTAGGAATTTGTTCACGTTGCTGTTCCGTGAACTGAGAGGGAGAACATATCTTCTTGATCCTTTTCCAAGTCCACGGAGTTGAACACAATCACGGATTTAACATGAGGATTGTAACCTGGAAATGTGTTTTCTACTCTGTTGTGTTTAGTTTTGTGGTGATATGTTTGGACACAAGGACAGGTATGTGTTGTCCTTAACTTATAAGCTTCTCACTCACCCAAAGATCAGTCAAACAATTGGTCTTAAATGTGTTGTTTTCTTGTGGTACCTCAGATGCAACACTGGAAGGTTCCTCTATGGGTTACCTGAGCCTGCCTTACAGCCAGGAACCCGTGGTGTTTCCAGGAATCGTTCGTGTGTCTGATGTAAAGGTATCTCATGAAAGCCACGCAGTTATGTCTCGACGGAAACGGAACATCCTTTTCCCAAGTGGAGTCAAACTGTGTGCACAAGAGACCGTCCAGCAGGTTGTTGCAAACCATCTGAGCTACTTTCATCTCAGAGGTAAGAATGATCATAAATGAGAGTAGATTGCTGTAGATGTTGTTGTCGGGTTAGATGAGGGGTGAGGACCCACAAACAGAAGGAAGTGATGTTGGCAGTAACAAAAAGAAACTTTGATTGATTATGTGAGATTGTCGCGGCTGTCCCCTCCCCTCCGTGCCCGTAATGTGCAGGGAGTGAAGTGTCCAATAATCAAAGAGTGTTAACCTTTGCCGCATTTTCATCAAGGGATCCACCTAGGTCAAGCAGAGGTATGTCAGTTGACATCTGTGTGGACACCAGTTGCAATTAGGCCTTATGAGATTTACATTCAAACAGACTGTGGTCTACTTCAGGTAGATGTGTGTCCTTGCAGGGCAGTCCACCCAAATTACAATCAAAAAGCATTATCTCACTTACCCTCAGGGGTCAGCGGCCTGCGACTCTGGAACTGCATGTGGCTCTTTTGCCCCCGTCCAGTAAAATAATTTTTATTTTACTTATTTTTTTCTTACCGCTACACATATCATGTGGGGAGTGTCATTGTAGCTACATTTGCATCTTTGTATCTTATTTTGTATTGTTTCTTGCTGGATAATTATCAGTTCGGATGTGTTGTATTGCTTTTTCTTCTGGCACTGGTTGGTTGTTTTGTTTACTAATGAGAGTTATTGGTACATTAACGCATATTGATATGCTAGAGGAGTAAACAAGACCTACTGGCTACCAAAAAGAAAGACCAACAGATCATTTCACTCTATTCAAAGAGTGATCCAGTGATCCTCTGGTGAGTGTGTTCGCCCTTTGATCGAAGAAGAATGATAAACACATTGCTCCTTGTTGATACCTTCAGCTGTAACTAAGCTAGCAGTGATGTTAGTCACCTGCTAACTGCAAGGTAAACAAACTTTGCCTAACTCATGTTTGTTTGTTCAGAGCATTCCCAACCTGACATGAAGTCTGTCATGATAATGTCCTTATACCAAAAGTCCATCTTCTGTTTTATTATTTTGTTCTTTTTGGCGATAAGGCATTGACAGTTGAAATCGACTGGTTAAAATCAGTTGAAATGTTTGGAATATGGAATGATTGTCATCATCATCTGAGATGCTATCCGCATTTTGATTGGCTGTTGCATGAAGCTAGTTTCAGAAAGTTGGGAGTTTAACAGCTGTTGTGTTTGAGGTGCAGACAGGTTTCAAGTGTGTTACACAAGCCTTTACACCGTGCAGCTTCATTGTAACTTAGTTTCTTTCAGCCATATAAAATTGTGTGAAAGTTTCACCATTCTCCAGTTGAAAAAATGTGTTGCCTATACTGAAAAAAAAAAGTCAACATGTATGGCTTGGTGTCTTTCTTGTCCTCTAATTTTTGCTGGTGACTACTCTTGAATGTTCTTGGGCTAGCAATGGATGAACAGTAATTTTACCTTGCAGAACATGTGAGTTGCTAATGTACCACTGCCTTTATGTGTTTGTTTGTGTAATTGTTCAACTTCAGGTTGGATTCACTAAAGTCACACAATAACACAAACTAACTATGGGATGGAACTCCCATGTTCTGTAAGGTAGTCTGAGACTAGTCAGAGACTACCTCGCAAGGTAAAGCAGTGAAAAAATTCTAAATATAGCATAACTGATGGTAATTTTTTTAGGTAAGTCTTTTTTTAGTTGTCTAAAACATGTTTTGCTGTGGACTCTGTCCACATCAGTAAATTGCTTGGCTTCCTGCACCAGTATTCCTAAACTAGGGGCGTGTCGACCGCCATCTACTGAAGGAGATATACCAACTTCTGACAAGTACCTCATACAACCCCACTTCAAATACTCTGAACTATCTCTTTAAGTACATCTATTCATGCAGAGCTTTTTCTTGTTATGGATTATTTCTACATCGTGGTGTTTCTACTTTTGCTGACGTACTACTTGGGATGAGTAAAAAATATGTTTTTTTGTGTGTGATTTTGGTGAATTGACACCTGAACAAACAAAAGCAGAGGGGGCTTTAGTGCACCACAGGTGGTCAGGATTTGTGGAAAAAAATATTTAACAGAGGAGAAATGATCTGCAGTGTCTGTAAGTGGGCAGAGATCAGGTGTAATTCCTATCAGTGAACTAGATTCTGACAGACACAGGTGGGTTGATGCCAAGAGAGACAGACTTTGACTCTCTGTGATGGTGAAAATTGGAGGTTTGTTATGTAAGCTAGACTTGGATTTGGATTTGGAGGTGAATACTGGTGTCTCAGGCCTCAGTGGCTGTGTTGATTAGGAAAGACGATTGCAGCATATGTTTGTGCACCAGCATTGGATCAGTGCCCATAAGGCTGACTCATGAAAAGGGAGTTATGTCATGAATATAACATGACAATGGAGATAGATTTGGGCCTTCCAGCACACAATATATGCCTAGTTTTAATTAATTAAAGGTAATTTAATTCCCCTTCTAATAAGCAATCAAAGTGATCTTTGTTACCTCAAATGGAACTTTGACCATTAAGAACTGAGGTAAAATTCCAACTTATAAACAATGTAAAAAATAATCTGAAAACACTACTATTGAAGCAAGTTCTGCAAGCTTTTTTTTCTTTAAGTGGATAGTGTCTTTTTTCTGGTCTGACCAGTGTGCCAGGAGACCATATGGGAGGCTTTCAAGATCTTCTGGGACCGGCTCCCGGAGCAAGAAGAATACCAAAGCTGGATGAGCCAGTGCCAGGAGGGCACAGTCACGGCACAAGATGTTGGCAGCTACTTCAGCCAATCAGATGAGCATCAGGCTCTGGTTACAAAGGTTTGTGGATGACTAATGGCTTGGAAAAAAAAAAGTATCTGTGAGCAGTAGGGATGTAACAATACCAAAAACTCAAGGGACGATAACACCATGAAGTCCATGATATGATATATATTGCAATTTTACAAAACAATATTAAATGAAACTTGAAAAAAAAAAAAATCCCTTCTTAAATCATAAATCTGATGTGTACAGCATTTTTTGTTTGAAAGAAATTTGCTTTTTCCTTTTAACTTAGTGTGTCTTCTTTCTTTCTTTAATAAATTAAAATTGACCAGCCATGACGTAAGCATGTGCAAAAAATTCATGAATTTTCTTTGGTAATGGATGTTTGAATTATGCACAATTGACCCTTAGTGGGATCCTAAGTCCCACCTCTTTTTGCTCTGTGCTCCAATAACAGTTGAGCAAACTTGGTGCATCAGTCAGTTTTCTTATTTTCCTGTAAAAGCGACATATAGGGTCACATTTTAAGTTTGCTAATCTTAGAAAAAGGCTGGCAAAGTAGCTAGTTAATGTTAGCTAAATACTAGCTAACTTGCTAGCTAATGATTGATGAACTCAAGGTCCCACAGCAACATCTTCTAACCACCTTCAAAATTAGGTTTTCTTTTCAACATGGATGAGCCTCTCATATAGCATATCCAGTGCTGCCTGCAAATGGAACTTGTATTTATGACACAGAAAGTCATGTACACGGCTCATGAGCTCTGAGCTTTCAGAAAATTCCAGTTTATGAGGCCATGAAAACGACTGAGCGAGGCGTTCACATGGACTCCTCTTGTCAACACAGAGCAAAGAGGGGTGGGACCTAGCAAAACAAAAACAGTGCAGCAGTCAGTAGCAGTCCTTTGATAAAATTAAATAAAAATATTAAACTAAAATTATTAACCATATAATGTCAACGCAGATGTTGCTGCAGTCTTGTACAGTATTGAGACATTTTTAATCAATGTTATATATTGTTCCATCCCTAGTGAGCAGTACAGATCATAGTATACAACTCTGCAGGTGGCTGATGCTACAGCTCACATTTTGTTTCCATTTCTAGAGAATGTCACGAGTGGGTCTGAAAAGGTAAGAAGAAACTCCCCACCTCTTTTCCCCAGAGCTAGCTCACCATCTCAATCATAAATGTTTGATCGCATCATGAAGTGTGTGTTTTGTAAACGTGTCATTCTTCCCACTATCTGTAGTGAGCCCACCAGGTCCTGGCAACATATGTGCAGGTACGGTTGTCAGAGCTCTTCAACCTTACCTGTTCATATTCCTGCTCATCAGTTACCACACGACTTCAGATGTCTCATGCGCACTTGTTTGATCTGTTTCCCGTTTTATATGTGTGTCAGACTTGGATAATAGTATCCAAGCGCTGTAGTATATTTCCTTTCCCTTTGTCTGAATTTAAAAGATAACACTAACATTATTTTATCTTCTTATGAGTTTAACAAATCCCATTAAAACTCAACAAATACAACAATGAATTCATCCTGCTAACAAGTTTTTCTGTGTAGCCACAGTCTGATATTGCTTATGCCTTAATGTTGTTGTCACCCACAAACACATAAAGAAGCCTATACCCTTATGTTGAGGTTACATATTCCCTCCTGACACTGGTCAGTGCCGCCTTTTATCCTTCAGAGTGTTAATACTGAGCTGTCTCTCTGGACATGCTCAGTGATGTCAGCCCAACATGAAGCTGCTCTTCAGAAATGGATCTTAAGTTTTGGATAAACTCAAAATAAACTATACCAGCCATGATCATTGTGATGCCATAATATGTAACCCACTACAACAGAATGGGCATTTTAAAGCAATAGCTGGATTTTGGGGAATATGTTCATTTTCTTTCTGAGAGTTAGATGAGAGGATTAATACCACTCTCCTCTCATGTCTGTCAGTGAATATGGTGCTGGAGCCAGCAGCCAGTTAGCTTAGCTTTATCATAAAGACTGGAAACAGGGGTAAACAGCTAGCCTGGCTCTATTGAGCCATTTTCTGACTTTTTTTCATGCAGAGCCAGATTAGCTGTTTCCTTTTCTTTATGCTAAGATGAGCTATCCAGTTACTGTCTTGAGCTTCATTTTTAGCACATGCAAGGGTGCATATGTCATAACAACAGTGAAGAAATTCAGCTAATGACTTAGTAGAACTGCTGCCTTACTTTTGCTTTCCGTTTTCCTTATGACGTGATATTTCACGACAAGCTATGAGAAGCAGAACCTTCCTACTTTACTTAATGCTGTTTACACAGTTCATTATTAGAAGGTAGGTCAGCTCAATTTATGTTAACTATTAATATTAAAGTAGCCTCTGCTCCCAGCAGTCACCTGAGTGAGACTGTTAAACCAAACTTCATTCTGAAAGCAGGTGTTTATTGCTAGGGCTGTTTTTTCTCAGTAAAATCTTTAGTTAGACCATCACTAAGACTCTTTTCTGACTCACTTCGATCTGCAGACACAATCGGCACACATGTCACTTACTCAGTAATATTATTAAGTAACCTGTGGTGAAAGTTTGACTGGCCCAAAACTACAGTGCTTGTTTTCACCCCATGACTGGAAAATGACGTATGCTGTTCAGACCACTGGGCAGAATACATAAACAAAACCACCAAAAACTGTTGTGTTTATATGTAAATTATTTCAAAAGAGGAGTTTAAATATATGCCTTTGTGTTTAATGAATATGAGAGTGTGAGGCCCATCAACCTCCTCATCTAACTCTAAAGAAACAAATGTATTTCCCATGATGTCTAACTATTCCTTTAAGCGTTATAATAGTTTTAGGACAACAGTTAATTGTTATGACAGCTATATCAGGATTTGGCAGAACTTGTTAACAGAGTAAATCAATTATTAATTTTGGCAAGTTTAAAGGATTTGTTGACTCATAATTTAAAAAAATAAAATAACCCTAACCTTATCCTTAAAATCCTACCTGTATCAATACCAATAGTTTGCATCATCCTTGAGTCTGTCTGCTGTTAATCTTTTTATTTTTGATAAGTCATGTGATATCAGCATTGCTGAAACAATCTTCTACCTTTTCACAGCAATCCAACACCAGGCACACCAGAGGCTGCAGAGGCTCCTGAGCAAGGTTAGTGTCACACCTGACAACACTGTTAGCGCATCATGTGACTTTGATCACATGATCACTCTACTGTCATATAAGTATCCTGCCATATATGTACCTATGCTCAAGCATTGCTGTTTCAGTGTCAGGCCATTATTTTGTGTGTTTTCATGCACATATTCCTATGATATTCCTGGTTTATAGTTTTCTGTGCAGTGAGTTAGTGAATCTTTCTCTCTTTGTGAGTTTGGAGAGCGAGTTTGGCTGTTGGCTACTTCAGCCTGAGATTTTGAAAGTACCCAGGGTCAGGACAGTCTAATCCATACAGCCACCAGGAATAACGGCACTTGCCAAAGGTTTAAGCTCAGATTCACTTGAAATAACCCAACAGTCCCCCCTTTTTTTTCTTTTTTCTTTTGTACATGAACTCAACCACCCAGAAGAGACAGCTAAAGAAGAGGAGCTGGAGGAAGCAGCTGTCACCGTCCCAGAGGTGGAGGATAGCCCAGCAAGTGCACACACACCAACACACTATTGACAGACTGGGATTCATAGGCTGGGATGCACCAATTAGAAATCATTTTTAAACTTGATTAAAGCATGGTTTAACTTTAAATCATGTCACACCAAACCTTTAAACTAGCTTAAAATTAAGAAGAAATTCAAACCTCCATTTAGTTTTACTTTAAACGGATTCAATTTATTTCTTTTGGACCAAAACTTTAAACTCCAATTTAAAATGTGATCCAGTATTAACTTCCAACTTTTAAAATGGCTGCCTTTTTTAGATGGACTGAGTAACTGCCAGGCAGTCTCTTTTTTCTTCTGTGCTGTTTTTTAATCTTGACATATTGCTCCATTACTTCAGCCAACAAGTTTTTCTCAAAGGAGGAGAAATTCGAGTTTCTCTGCCAAGCTATCATGAGTAACTAGGCTAACTAACCTTTTAGCTAGCTAGCTAACAATGTGACGTTTTCTTAACTTTAAAAAAAAATCTTGCTAGAAAACAGTGTAAAATTTTGTTAAGGAACAGAGCAAACAACGTCTCCTCCTGTTATCTGACTTATTTTAAACACAGCTAAAATAGCTAAACTCTGATTAGCACTAATAGATTAAATCAACTCATAATGTTTTAATAATGGTCGTACTTAACTACTATATTACTCTTTGTTATGACACAGCTGGACAATGACATTGCCATGGAGCCTCCCACCCCGGCTGTGCTGGAGCAGGTGGTGGAGCTCAGTATCCTCCTGACTGGAGAGATGTACAGTGACAGCCTCGACGATCCAGCCAGCCTCCAGTACCAAACACTCAGCAGACAGCTTGCTGAAAAGGTTCGTCTCCGGCTCCAACTCCCTCTGCCTGTCTCACTTTATGACTCCCCTCAGTGCTACTGTGTCTTGGCTCCAGACTGGACTCACTATATCTCCTGGTTTATGGTCTGTGATGGATGCATTGTTAGTTTTAATCACACGCACTTAAACAGCAGCAGTAGTTAAACCCAAACACTTAGGCAGGAGTTCAAAAACACAGATTTTATGGTACACATTTGGTTTTGGTGAAATAACTGTGTGCTGAAAATACATACGTTATGATGTGTCTTGGGAATAGATAAGCTTTCGCACATGGACATATACGCACAGGTACTCACCTTTCAAAGAAACTTCAGTGGTTTTACAGGTTTTACAAGTATTTGGAAAATTCAGTTCAATTTTAACTTTTCCCTGGCAGTCAGCTCAACACACAAACATAGGAGGGCACACAAACAAACACACACACACACACACACACACACACACACACACACACACACACACACACACACACACAGACTTCGTTTGTGTCCCTCTTCCTAATCATGACCAGTTTTTTATTCTTCTTCAGATGTGCTTTACACATAAAATAAAAACCTAGGGAGGTATCAATATATCAAAAAAAGGTCAAGATAGTGGACTATGATGATATATATCATGATATTACTTGGTGAATTATTTTATTATCTTTATTTTATAAAACACTTTATTCAGATCCCCATTAGCTTCTGCAAAGCAGTTGCTAGTCTTCCTGGGGTGCACATAACTGCTACCAGGCACGCAAACTGCAAACTGGTCAGGGGTAAAAGAGGTGAGAAAGCTGCGTGAGCAGATACATACGCTCGCCCACCATGGGGTCTGGGGGTATGGTCCCCCAGAGGAGTTTTTCTTTTAAAGACATAATTGAGCAAAATAAAGTGCAAAGTATATATAAATAATAAACGTTAACATTCTGTAATGCGTGCATGAACAGCTCTGATCCAAAGGCAGAAAAAAAATGGGACAAAACAAGTTTGAAGAATAATTGCAAAATGTAGATCAGATAATTAACACTATATTATTAGATCCAGATTAGTATTTTTTAGTATTTTTTGTTTGTTTGTTTGTTTGTTATAGCAAATATAAACAAATATCTCATTATCATGATTTTAATCTTTTTTTTCCCCATTAAATTGAAAGTTGTGATGCAAAAATGATCATTGCCACTAATTGTAAATCATATCGCAACATCTGTCAAAATAATTTCAATATGATGTCTATTTTTTTACCATATCATGCAGCCCTGATCTTCACATCTACACCCACACACACAGCGTAAATGCAAACTCACGTGTCTTGAAGAGATTAAGATTAAGTAAGTCCGGGTGGAGGAAGTGGAGTGAAAAGGGAGGACAGGGACTCAGAGGTAGTAACTGAACATGGAAAAGGAAGAAGAGGAGGACAAGCCAGGAGACAAACGCCCTGGACACATTTTTGTGTCTTCTTTCTCTGCTGGATTAAATAAACTAGGTCATTTAGTCTGCAGAACAGTATGTGTATTGTTGTTTTCTTAGTGCCTAGAAGGAAGGCTGTGTCGACCAATAAAAAAAAGTTGACCACAGTGCAGTAGTCTGCTTCCCAAGTATTATGATATGGGCTGCCACACAAAAGACTCAAGATCTTTCAACTACTTTGAACAAAAGGAGCCCTTTTGCAACAATAAATCAGATTTATTTCGCAAAGCAAGTTCATTGTAACTTAGTCAAAATAAGAAACCAACTCCGGCTGGTGCTTGTTTCTGATGCTTGATCATTTTTTGTCCTTGCAGATAGAAGAGGCTCTGGAGGGGCTTCCTGGATTTAAGAGTGTGTCTGTGCTGGACTTCAGGTTCGTCTGGACATAAGAGCTGTCCTCACAATATGACCAAAGCTACTTCAACTTGTAGCATTAACACGATTTCACTCTCCTTGTTTTACCTAGGCCTCAGAGGGACACCCAAGGGTGAGTCATCAGTACAGACTGTAACCTTGACTAGTTCTCCCCATCCAGTCTTGCATTTAAGCCCACAGATCCCCATCAATCATTCCTGAGCTAGATCTGTGCGAGTGTGTGCATGTGGCGTCACCTTCGTCTCATACTGTGTTTACCTGTGAGTGTGGGCACGTGTTAAGGTGTGTCACTAGTTGCCTGTGTTAATGGTCTTAGTTGGGTCACTCACCTGTTAAGTGGGATCAGGAAGGGTCCAACCAAGTGAGCAGGTGCTCCTCTATAGAGACGATTATCAGGGCTTTACGACCTCACCAATCAGCCTCTGGAGGATGGATGGAGAGGAGGGGGGTTAAAGGGGAAGATGTTGTGTGTCAGGGGAGTGAAGGTGGAAAAAAAAAAACAAAAGAGAGGAATTAAAAAAGAGTAAGTGAAGGGAGAGAACTTATACAATAATGATGTGACTGTTGATGCTACCTGTGGTGGTAAAAGTAATCAGATCCTTTATTTAAGTAGAAGTAGCAATACCACAGTCTAAAAAGCCCCGACATGCTCTTAACTTGTGCGTGCACACCATTACACCACATACACTTAGTTCAGATGGGGTGCATACGCACATGAACGTGGCCCCAAACTTTAGGCTAAAAATACAGTGTAAATCTTCAAATCTTTCAACTTGGCATGTTGGGGCTTTAGGAGACTTGGATTACACCCGACAAGAAGTATAGAGGCATTTTATGTTTTTTGTTCCTTGTTTTTTTTTATGTTTGAAAACTGGACACCATTCATTAAAATTATTTGGGAGATTCTGCAAGGCTGTTTCCTGTGAAACTCCAGCAGAGTTCACTCAGGAAGAGGATGCGTAAATATTGACTGAACTTTCATTTTTGGGTGAACTATCCCTTTAAGTTTACAGAGAAATATATTCATACCCTCTCACAGTGATGCTGTGATTAATGTTGTATGCTCTTGCTAGTTGCAGCTCACAGGGCACAGCAGGAGTAGATCTCTGTCTGCCTGCCTCTGTGTGTAAATGTTTAAAACTAAAGGGGGAAAAATTGGAACTCCTTTTAAATGTGGCCGACTGTGGGCCGGGCACGTGCCAGAAAACCAACAAACTAGGTCATAGTGGAGGGCTTCCAGTAGTCAAATGAAGGCTGATAGATGGCTTTTTCCACAGTCTGGAATCTCTTGTGAGGTTTCCATGTTTATTATGATGATATTGATCATTCTGCTGACTCGGCTGATTTTTTGGCCTATACAGTGGTGCTCGTGCATTCCAAGCAGGAGTAAATCACTTGAGTCATCAGTCATCTGTGAGCACCCTACAACTCTTTTAACAGGTTTGACGTTAAATCACGCTAATGTCTGAGCGATTTTCATCCTGTTAGAGAGCTGCTCTCTCCTCCAGGAGACATTATTTTATACATTTCTACTGTAAATGTATATATAAGATGAATGGAAAATGGTGCTTAGGTGCAGTTTAGGTGCTTGTGTATTCACTAGGACATTTCACCAGGTTTGGGTTAGAAAAATGAAACAGAAACCCTCTCCTAAAAGGCATTGAACTCTTTTATTAGTCTGGTGGAGCAGCACAATGGCCACACGCAGAAGAAGCAGGAATTGAGACTGAAAGTTCACTCTTGAACTTGGAAACAACAGATTTAGTAGAAAAAATGTCAATTTAGTAGCTTGTGATGTTCATGAATATTCATATATTCCACAATGTTCTTAAAGGTTCAGTGTGTAAGATTTACAGGCATCTACTGGCAGAATGCGGCAGAAATAAAATATAATATTCAGAGGTATTTAATTAGTGTAATCACCTGAAATAAGAATAGTTGTGTTTTTGTCTTCTCAGAATGAGTTGTTTATATGTACAGAGGGTGCATGTTGTCTTCCATGAAGGCTGCCAGGAAAAAAGCATTTACAGATGAACAGTTCCTATGTCAATGTTTGTATCCTAACTTAAGATACAAATTGTGTATTAAACAAGCTTCCTAACATAAAATCAAATAAACCCTACTAACATTAGATTAACAGTTAAACTGTCCTAACTTAAACTTATTCACTTGTAGTAGTAGCTAACTTACTAGCTAATTAACAGTAGTGTTCAGTAACAGTAGCTAACGGTAGTATTAACAGACTTTTTGCTTTTGCATCATGGATGCCATATATATATTTATTTTTATCTCCCAAGTTGTTGTAAATTTCCTACAAAGAATTTATGGATTTCTTTGAAGTTGTTATCAAAATCTCTGACTCATATGTCTTGATGTTGTAAGGAGCCTGTCACTTTTTGTCTGTTTCAATGTAATGTATCTTCCAATTAAACAGAACAACAGTTACAAAGTTGCTAGGCTCGGCAAGATGGGAAAAGTAGTGTCAGTTGCTATGTAACATAAAACTCAGACATAAAAGTGATGTTAGAGTGAGTATTTAGGATTTTCTGACATAAGCTAAGATAGGATTCCTCAAGTTTGTTATTTTAGACCTTTACTATCTTGACTTAAGACAAAACATCAGCACTTACTATGATTCAGTTGAAGGATAATATTGAATTATTGCCCAGCCCTGAGACTGTTCATCGTGTGGATTGAATGTAATTACTACAATTTGTCTCTTCAGGCTGGATGGTGTGGTGGTGGACTATGCTGTCACAGTGGTTGTGGATGGAGCAGGAGTGAGCAATGAACAACTGGACTACCTCACCTTGCAGTCAAACCGGGTGGAGAACTCGTACCGTGAGGTCATGGAGCGTCCTACTGTGATCTACACCATCAGCGAGGTCAAGAACTCAGACACTGAAGCCCTGCATTACGACGAGGTGGAGAGCGGTAAGTCGGTGGCCACTGCACGACTGCTGTGCTCTCTAAAGAAAATCCCTGCTCTCCAACAGAACACACACATGCCACCATGATAGCTATTTATTAAATTGGCATGGCAGTGAAGTCACTGGGAACGCACTGGCTGAGGTAAAGCACACAGTGCAGGGCAAACCTCCAAATGTCATATCAAATAGAAACACAGTAGACCCAGCAATGATATTACAACATACGCTACACCACTTGAGAAAACATTCCAGGGTTTTAATGGTCTCATCTGTTTCTTATTTGTCTGCTCTCTCTGTCAGAGGCGACAGAGACATATTTATTAGAAATTTCAGCTCAAAAGTGGGCCATTTTTAATGAACAAATAACAGAGTCATCAGTTTTAAGAACTGTGTATTTATTCTGTGCTACAGTTAAATCCTCATCATTAAATGGTCTGAAAGAGGGAACTGAGCAAACAGGATTTTTGAAACCTGAGCTTTCTGGTTTTTGGCTTACACCTACTGAATCCTACAGTTAATGTTAAAAGAATAAGTTATCTATTTACCATTGCACTCCTACAGTGGTGGATGAAGTGTTGAAATGTTTTACTTAATAATGTTGAAATTGAAAAAAGTGAGGCTCATTTTAAATACTAATTACATACTGCCAGTTATTATAATATAATAATTTATAGATTGATTAATATTTTGTATTAGTAATCTAAATCTGCAAAGTAACTATTAACTAAAGCTTTAAAATACATGTAGCGGAGTAAAAAGTACAATATTTGACTCCAAAATATACTAATGGAGTAGAAGTAGAAAATAGCATAACAGGGAACCACTTAAAGTACAAGTACATCAAAATTGTACTAAAGTACAGTACTTGTTTAAATGCACTGTTCTCTTTTTAATACTAAACTCACCATGGACAGTTTTTTTAAAGGATGAAACTTATTCCACATATTCATCTTCCTTGCCACAACCTGTCGCATACATTACCCACAATGCATCTAAACTGCCATCGTAGTATTTAGTGCCTGCATACTATAATATTTATTCAGAAGTAGTATGCACCTTGTATACTATTGGTTTCATACTGGGGTTACAGACAGACTAAACAATATCACAAGCTGTTTTAGCATCCTAATTACTATCTTGGTGTGGAATTGATCTTTCCTAAGTCCCACCCCCATGGTCAGCTTTTGATTTTTTTCTATTTCCTCTACGTTGAAATGCTGTGTGCCAGCTCTTGAAATTTTGAAAGTGGTTAAAATATGCTGCTGGGGGACCTGTAAAAGCTACACACACATTTTAAGGTGGCTAATGTTAGCATAATACTAACTAGCTAGCTAATATATGCCAGTCATTACCTAGATAGTTAGCTAGTGTTTCCTTTGTAGCCAAATGCTAGCTCACTAGCGAGCTAATCCACATTATTTGTTAGTTGTTAGTTACATCTGATAGCACATATTAGCCAAACTCTTACTAATATAATTACTAACCCAAAATTGTGACTATATGTGTCACTTTTACAGGTGCGCCATCTTTTCTTTTCAGCATAGATTTTTTGTTTAGTTTATTTGACAAGAGTTTAAATACAGCAGTAAAAAGAAGTACCAGCATATACAATACCGTCGGGGACGACACGATAAAGTCTAGAACTTATTTCCATCGTGGAAAAGCCCAGCATGCAGAATATCTAAGTACAGGAACTCAACTCAAAGAACCCCAACCAATGAAGTACTAGCCAATCAAAAAAACATGTTTACAGGAAACAGGACACGAGAAAGTTGACCAAGGTTCCACTGAGTAGCAAGCCTGTTCGGCCGCTGTCACAGCTCCCTCTGGGGCCACAAAAAGTTTTATATTTTTTACATATGCAGCCGCTCACATAGGGAGATCTAAACGATTGCATCTGTTAGATTCAGCCAGTCAGTAAGTAGGTTAGCTACCTCCTACCTCCGACCAGGGCTCCTCTCCAGAAATGTGAAGAAACTGAAGGATGTGATAATGTCTATAGCATGTCCTCCTCCTCCTGTGAGATTCCTCCGTGCTCATGTTTTTGAGGGAACGCATGTCATTAGTTTACTGTGTTAGCGAGCTCCCCTGGAGATGCACGCCGTCCGATGCTCACATTAATTATATTCTTGGACATGTGAAATGACGGCTAAACAGTCTCATATGGCTGACATATGTGGCGGGGGAACTTACAGGCACAGCTTGCCTTTGTTTTTCTGCCTTGGTGGTGATGCAGTAATAGCCTTGGCCCACGGCGGCTAATATTCACTCCAGATTTCTAGCCCTGATTTGTAGATATTTACCCCTGAAGGTAATGCTGTCAAAGTGAAGGCTGTGCTGAAATGGTTATAGTTAAAAAGGGTTCTTTAGACTCCTGCAGGCATGATTATTTTAGGTATTTGGCACATTTGCCTTTTCTGTGTCAGTTTGTATTAATATTTGTTTCTCCACTGGTTCCACAGTGTCTGAGGTCGCTGAGCCTGTCAGCGCTGCAGACGGAGCTGCGGTGAGTAACAAGTTACCTCCACAGCTATCATGACAACAATCTCTCTCCGGACTCTCCTCCTCAATGTTGATAAATCACTTTTGTTTAAGAGAGCTGACAGTTGTAGTATGACTGATTTTGCGATAACCTGAAACTGGCTGGTGATGTTATCCAGACCACACCAGTGCAGGTAGGGGATGAGCTCACCAGCAAGGATCAAGTGAGGGCTTTGAGGATTAGTTTGGCTCTTGCTATAATAATCCACTGCTATTCTGGGGCAGAGGCTGCAGTGCACCACACCACAGCGAGTGAAGACGAGAGACAGCAGCACATATGAGTTTATTCAGACAAGTAATACCAGCTAAAGCCCGTCTTTATTTGTGCTGTCTTGTGGTCGACTGTGCTCTTTGATGGTAATCAGAGTTTGGGTTGCACTAAATGTGTCTGCTGGTTCACTTTACAGCTCAGCTCACTAAGTGATTAATTTGACTCATTATATGAATTGGGAGAGTTTGGCAAACTGCTCAAAAGTAATTTACAGGCACAGCGCTCAGAGCTACTGTGCCATCGAAGCACTTTGCTGCCCTGATTTCGGACGTTTCAGATTCTGTTTTTGCAGGCTTTCTTTGATTTGATGTATGGAGTCTGCAGTCTGCCACAAAAATAATTACAGAAGTTTACAGTTCAGTCAATACATTTATGAATTAAATTTGCATTTATATGATTCATAAATAAACTCAAACTAAATCTTTTGCCTTCACTATGTGTGTTAGCAAGCAAGCTAAACACACTTCCAATTAAGGATGAAGACAGCAGATTGCCTTTGCAAGGAACTGTGAAACTGTGAAGACAGTATTGCACAACAAATTTGATGACAGTTTTTACAAAACAATGTGTTGGATAAAAAAAAAGAGTTAGACTAAACATATTGTAAAAATTAGTTTCAAGAGCAACAAAGAAACTGGATTCACAAAAGTTTAGACTTGCTGTCAAATTAGTTACAGTGTACTTAGGTAGGTATGTGGATGGTTTGGAAGTTGTAAGTACTTTCCTCAATCGATCGTTGGTAACATTGATCAATCAGTAACATAATCAGTCTATTAATCCTAATTTATTGTAAATTTAAAAAAAAAAAAGCTCATACCAAGCAATACCAAATGTGTCTGTTCTCAATGCAACATATTGCATATTCTTTGACATCATAGCAGTCTATGAAACATATAAAGACATAGAGGCCTACATTTTAAACACATATGACTGAATATCAAATGTGCATGCAGAGAGATAACTTAATAATCTCCACTATATTTCAGAACTTTATTTGATAATAGGTCGATTTTTACATGATCGATCATACTTATCATTTATTAACTATTATCATCCCTAGTAGGTAGGTAGCTCTTTATTTATACCTGCAGGAAATTTAAGTCTCACAGCAGCAGAGATATGTAAGGACTAGAAAAAAGGATAATCAATAAGGAATAGCTACGCAATGCAACTAAAAGAATTAAGATACTAGCAGCACTAGGAGTGTGTGACATCCATGCATCAATAACGGATAAGATAAAAGGTGTATGATTTTGAATGTATAAAAACATTGCAAAAAACTGTCCACATGTATAGGTGGTATAATAGAGTACAGTAAAAAGCAGTAGAAGATCCAAAGTATCACCATGTCTTGATAGGCACCTGCAGAAGACTTGGTGATATATATCATCACAGCAAATAATCTGGTAAACATACACCTAAAGTCCATCTATGTGGGAAAAAAGGTGTGAAATACACAATGTTTATATTAACAATAATTCAACAGTTGTGATATGATATAGTTGCAATGTGTCGTCAATAATTAGCCTTGGTCAGCTAGTGTAGTTGCTAGCTAGGGTAGCAGAAAGGTGATCATAAAAAAACTACATTCTACGAAATACCTGCAGAAAATGCTCAGATAAATGCATTAGGGGAATAGATAAAAGATGCTTGTCAATGTTTGTTTGGTCACAGATCCAAATAGTGGATGGAGCAATGTCAGTTAAAACTGTTATGGAATGTGCCATAGTGGTTGCTAATGCAACTGAATATTCAACTGACAACAACTGCTGGTGGCTGAACAGTCAGAACAAAAAGCAGAGTTTCATGCTCTGTTTTTAAAGATCACCTTTACCATCATTTGAAAATCTTGTTTTTGTTGGCTAATGGCTTTTACACACCAACAGCAACACCAGTAAATGGCGTGAAATGAAAATAATTCTGAGGCGAAATTTTGACGTCCCTGACCACATCAAGGGCCTGATCTGTAAACACAGAACAACTGAACAATCAGAAGTCCTCCTGCGTGCAACAATCCAGAGAAATAGTGGCCAAAGGTTTAGATAATAAAGTCTGCTTGTGATGCAGATTAATGCTGCCGACGAGCCACCAGAGGTCGTGATCCTGGAAGAGGACACTGAAGACGTCAACAAAGATGACGTCGTGCCTGAGCTCTCCGAAATCAATGCAGTGGTGACAGAGGAAAATGACATCATTGTCCTGGAGGAGAGTGCAGAAGTGTCTCCAGCTTCTGTTCTGACCACCAGTGCACCTGAAGCTGGCAGTGAGTGTTGTGTTTCCACATCTACTTTTCTGTGACTTGTTTGTGACAGTCTCACAACTTGAACGAGATTTTCAGAGATGATTGCGTCATCAGCATACACACTAGCACTACACATAAAAAGTTACTTTGCACTGAAATAACCTCTTAGGTAAAGGATGGATGATGTAAAAAAAAGATGTTAAAAACTGGCTCAAAAGTGAGTTTTTTTTACTGAATTTTGAAGATGTGATTGAATGTTCACATTTAGACTATACTTAACCTGGATTTGCAATAGTGTAATTTTTCATCCTCTGCAGTGGGGAAATGATAGTCTATTGTCACTTTGGGGTGTAACTAAGGAACTAAGTGTATATTAAATAGTGGATGTCTAAAAAGTGAAGCCAATGCAGACGTGCTTTAAACCTGCATTCGTTCTAATGGCCAGCATGGAATGACACTGGTTGCAAAAAGAAGTCTGAGTGAATGTACTTTCAAAATGACCCTGCTTCTCACTTGATGTATGACCTCTGGAAACAAATTCCTTTCCTAGTTTATGGTCTCAATCACTAGTTTCAAGTCTTCTTCTGCGCAGCATGATTTTCATTTTGTAAATTATGTTCCAATTTAGAGTAAAACAGACAATACAACAGTGTATGCTCTCAGGTGGGGCTACCGTGTCTACTGTGCCTATTTCTCACCAAAAGTGTTTCAAGAAATATATTTTAGTATGCTGTTTAGCTGTAATCAGAGCCCTAGAGATAGAAGAGTCGCGACACTCTTTGATCTCGCCGCGGGGTGGTCACGTGGTTCATGTAAGCCTGAATAGTTCCAAACACATGCTGTGCTGTCATGTTCTATAGATAGAGAGTTGAAAATTCAAAAGAGGTAGCTATTTAATCAACTTACCTCTGAATATACTCGACGGCCAACAATGCAAATGAACGGTGTCCGTCGCCGTAGAAGCGATGTTTGGAACTATTCGAGGCTCCACAACCCGGAAGTAGGCCGGAAGAAGGCGTATAACGGAGGCCTATGGGAGTGTCGCGACTCTTCTATCTCTAGGGCTCTGGCTGTAATATGAGAAAGTTCGCGATCAGGCAGGCGGCAATTATTTCCTGCAGGACAGACAAACCAAAAGCAAGCACCACCTAAGTCGTAGTATGTCACCCACAAGCTCCACACTCCGTGCCGTGCATGCTCAGGCTGTGTGATGTTACAATTGGCTTACACTTGGTTGAAAGCCAGAAAAAAAAATTGTCTCACAGGAAGTCCAACCCCAGTCCCTTAGGTGGAATTCTCATATATAACCCACTCACCCACCACATCTTTTAGAACTTTGGGACTTTGTACTACGTCACCTGCCTTCGTAAACCCTTTCTCCCAGAAAGTTCTCTGGCAATACAATGTCCTGGAAACTTCTTGTTGGCAGCACACAGCCTTTATAGTTCTGTATTTATGATATTATATATTAAACATTAAATGCATTGAAATTACGTCTTTGTGTAGACCACATTTCACCTACCAGTGAAGTATGACTTTGGAGAAATACCTTCGCACTGATAAATATCTTCTCTTTTGCAACTTACAGCTGAACAAATTATCAACACGTTGATGTTGTTACCACATTTTAGGGTGAAAAGAGGTCTTAGGTGTTCAGAACAAATGCCACAAATTTTCAATAAGAACTCAACATTTAAATTCTGATTGATGCTCACTGGGGATCCCCCATTCTCATTTTGTCTATGTTTAATCAAATGTTTTGTCTGGTTTAGATCTGTGGGCTCTGAAAAAGAGTAGCCACTTTCTGTCAGCATAGATCAGCAGAGATTAAGTTGAGTTTTTCCTTGTCTTTGTTTTTCAGGCTTTGAGGAGGAGGGCCTGTTGCTGGAGGACTCTGTGCAGACTCCTGCTATAGAAAACCCTCCACCAGAGGAACTCCCAGCTGAGCTTCCTGTCCCAGAGCTGCCAGAGGTCATCACACTGCCTGAACCACCAGTGGAGGTTGAGGCCTCTGGTTCAGGCACAGACAACCTAGATGATCTGCTCCAGCCGTCTACATCCACAGCAGAAGAAGAAGAAGTAGAAGAGTCTCTTGAGGAGACTGGTTCAGAAGATGTCATTTTAAATGTAGATGAATCAATGGAAGTTGAGGTTGCAGCAGTGGAAGTAGAACCCACTCCAGAGGAAGAACATCTGGATGAAGCTGTTGTGAATGAGGCAGAGATTCCAGATGAGCTCGAGATCTCCACAATCGCCACTGAGACCACAGAAGAAGAAGGCCTGCCTGCTCTAGTCCTGCCTCCTGAGGCTGTAGATGTAGCGAGTGAAGCATCAGAGCCTGAGGCAGCAGAAACAGGTCTGCTTCCAGTTGATGGAGACTCTGTGGAGGGCTCAGAGTCCAACCTCACAGATGTTCCACCTGCTGAGGAGGAAGTTAACCCTGAACAGCCTGCGGAAGACGCAGACATTAATCTGGTGTTGACCGATCCTGAGGAACCTGTATTTGAAGAGGGTGGCATGGAGGTGAAGGAGGAGACTGTACCTGAAGGAGCTCCAACTGTAGCAGAAGAGGCCACAGCAGCTCCAGAGATCTCGACAGAGGATCTTACAGAGGATGAAATCTTATTGGTCAACCAGGACAAACTAGAGCCTCCAGAGACAGATGATGTGAACCCTGCCCAACCGACTGTCCTGTCTCCAGAGAGGGAGTCACCTTTCACCCTTATTGCTGACATTAACCCTGCCACTGAGGGGCAACCTGATGTCGACATCCCTTTACTGGTGGAGGTAGAGCAAAATAATTGATGTTAAAGGGATATTTCTGATTATTTTAAATTAGAGCTCATCCATAGTCAGTGTCTTGCCTACAGTAGACGATGGTCAGTACACCCCATTTTGGAGAAGCAGAGAGGGGTACCAGCACAGAAGCAAAGCAATTTACTGTTGTGAACCGGGTCAGCAGCAAAATGCATTTTAGCCACTTAAAAAAAAAAAAAATCAGTTTATGTGTACACTATATTTAGAATATTTTTACTGCCTTTTCCAACTGGAAACTGCCGTTATATCACTCTCTCTTGCTTAACCATTTTGCCTTGCAGAACACAGGAGTTGTTGGTCTACCACTGCCTCAGTCTGTTAGTTTGTTGTTTGTTACTTCAGTGAATTTCAACTATGTCTTTAAATGACATGGGTCACACAATAACACAAACAAACTAAGCAAGTGAGGCAGCAGTAGACCAGCAACTCCTGCGCAAGGTAAAATGACTGATTTTGCCTCCTTTTTTTTTTTTTTAACTGAGTTTGGTTGGTTTGAAGAGAGTGATATTTGGCTTACATAACAGCAGTTTACTATAAGAAAAGGCTGCCTGATGGCAAAGTAAAGTGGTGAAAATTTTCTGAATATAATTACACTAATATGAGTTTTTTTTAGGTGGGGCTTTCTTTTAGGTAGCTTAAATAAGTTTTGCAGCAGTACATTACTTAGCTTCCTGCACTGTTACTCCTGTCTTCTTCTCCAAATTGTGTCAACTATGTTGACTGCCATCTACTGTAGGAAAGACACAGACTATCAATAATTATCTCATACAACCCCACTTCAAATAATCTGAACTATCCCTTTAATGTTTCAAAATGTAGCAGAATGTTGTGTAAACCAAAACATACATTTTTAGTAGAATAGAGGAATCTTAGTTTTTTCCTTTTTATGTGGTGAGGGTTAATAATACTGAAGCTAATGTGCAAATTTTTTCATTTTCAAATGAGGAAACTTTTTGTACAAGTTTGTGGAAACATCATCTTACCTTCAGGCTGCTGGGAGTTTCTCTTTGTTGAGAGCCGGTGTTTCTAGGAGACACACTGTCAGCTTACATGCTGTAGTACCTACTGGTACACATCATAGCAAACAATACAAGATATCTTCCACCTTTTTCAAGTCCACATAACGTTGGCCTGATAAAACAACATTTTGAGAGTTTCTAGCTTCTGCATTGTATTTCCAAGTGAAACAGGATAGGCAGGCAAGATCCAACAATAGGAGGACTTTCATTTGAATGCTGAAAAGTGGCACGTTATAACCTGATATGCTAACTATGCTGTTTCTAGCTAGGGAACTAATGAATCTTAGCTCTGTGCTGTTTAAAATTCAAGTTGAATTGATGGGTGGATATCGTGATATCATTGGTTATAAAAACATGAAAAACAGTCTACACACTGTGGCTCGCTTAAGTCCAATTTATTGGCACATCCACTCATGACTTTTCGATCTAATACTCCTCTAAAGATATTATTGATTGAAATTGTTTGGACTGAGCCCGTGTAAGCACACATCATATTTTGTTCAACAGGAAGAAAACATGGATTTTGATATAAGAATACCAAAAAAAGATCTTTTTGCTTTTTTTGGCCATATATTATTTAATAGGTGCACAAAGTAACTGATTCCTACTAGACGTTACTTTTCGCTGATGTCATTCTAGCACCTATTGAGTGTATCCTGTGTTAAACAAAGAAAGACTTTTGTTTTTTTGCCTTTGGTCCAGATGTGGTGATAGTAAATGACCAAAAGTCAAAAGTTGCAGTAAGAGGAGGCCCTATGACCTCAGCTTTCCATATGTTACACAACGATTCGAATCACAAATCGACAACTCAAATAACAGTTTAATCTAAGCAACAGCTAACAGCTTTGGCCCCTAGATAGCTAAATATTGGAAGTGGAATGATATCCTAAACTTGTGCCCATGCACACAGATATGGTACCAATTAAATGACCACAAAGTCACATTAGCATCAGCAGAACATTCATGTAGGGTACACGATCTTGGCAGGAAAATCAGTTAACATGAGATTTTTTCTTTTTTGTAATTAAAATTTTGATCATATGGGTACACAAGTCAAAAGAAACAAAGGGGTTATACTGATTTTTTTTTTTATTTTTTAGCAAAGACTAAATGTATTTTCAGTTTTACTTGATTTCTAGGGATTTTAACTCAACCTATAGGTCTCATCTCAATCCACTTTCCTATCCACTAGATCCAGACCACTAATGAAGGCCTGGATGATGCCACCATTGGAGACCATGGCTTGGATGTGATTCAGTATGGTTATGGTTTGATTAACCACACAGAGGAGGGCAGCACTAGCTTTCCATTCGGTGTGGCACACGGCACAGATCAAGCCAGTATCGCCATGCCTGTGAACCCTGGACGAGCACTGATGGTGTTCTTCAGCCTGAGGGTGACCAACATGATCTTCTCAGATGATCTCTTCAACAAGAGCTCCCCAGAGTATAAAGCTTTGGAGCAGCGCTTCCTGGAGCTGGTAAACTTCTCACATTTACTGCACTTGTTATTATCAGTGACAAAACCTCTGGTTTCAAACTCGTTTTGTTTTTCAAACTTTTTCCAGCTCGTTCCTTACCTGCAGTCCAACCTGAGTAACTTTGAGAACCTGGAGATCCTGAACTTCAGGAACGGGAGCATTGTGGTCAACAGCCGGATGAAATTTGGCAAACCTGTGCAACAAGGCGTAACCACCACCGTCTATCTGATCCTGGAGGACTTCTGTAACACAGCCTACCAGACCATGAACCTGGCCATCGATAAGTACTCGCTGGATGTCGAATCAGGTGGGTTTTTGAGTGTTTTAAACCAGTGTTGTCACGATACTGGAATTTCTAATGTCAATATGATACCTTGAAAAATATCAATATTCAATATCATTTTCAATACCACAGGGAAAAATTGACACACTGAGGACATTACATTTAATTTTTTATTAAAAGTTAAATATAACAAGACTAAAACATGACAATGGATATTCAGCCAGAGCAAATGACGTCAGTGACGGGAGTGAGAGGAGGCGGGACTATATGGGCACTGCAGCCGTTATCTTAGCATAAAGACTGGAAACAGATGCTTGTCCAACTAGCTTGTTAATCTACATTAATCACTGGCAAGCTAGTTAGCCAGTGTATTGCTTGGTAACATTAGCTAATGCTAACTAACTACCCAGTTAATCTACATAAATTGTTATTAAGCTACTAAGCCAGCATTTTGCTTACTTAAGATATCACCTTTTACAAGGAGAAAGTTAACTTAAGAAGAGTCAGTTCAGTACTTGGCTGCGTCGCCAGTTTCAAAGACAAAGTTTCCAGATATATATGCAAATTTTCTTTTCAAGTTAAAGAAAAATCCCAGTTTATGGTTATAAAGTAGCATATGCACAATTCAAGCCCTTTTTATGTGTATTCGCAACGGTTATAAATGAGGCCCCTGAACCTTTAAAACTAGGGGAAGTCAGTTTGCTTGGCCAAGAAATAGTACCGCATATAATCCCCTGCCAAAACCACAGATTGTTGTCTTAAACAAACAAGATATAACTTGTTGATTAGGGAAGTTTACAGGTGCTGGTAGGCAGATTTTGTTAGGCTAGCTGCTTCATTATGTCTCCAGTATAAAAGCTAAGCAGATGCTGGCTCCAGCTTCATTTTGAAAGTGCAAATATGAGAGTCACTCCTCTCATCTAAATCTCTAAAGAAAGTGTTGATGTGTTGAATGTTGAACTATTTCCATAATTCATGTGATCTCAGAACATTGTTTTGTAAAATAGCAGCATTGAATCAAACGTGTTCGTGTGTGAAAAAGGCCTGGGAAAGCAGGTGTTGAATCTCTGTTGTGACACCTCTTGGTCTCTTGAGCCGAATGTCACGGTCACATCAGCTGGGATGAGATAATCAGGGCTTTGCTGGACAGCAGCCAAGTGAACACATATCATTAACTGCACTTTGACCGACTGATTACACTGTGCAGCTCTGGTTGTACACGGTGCGTGTACTACACTGCCTTCATTTAAGATAATGGGGCTCAATTATGGACCCAGCATGACACTTTATGAGCACATTTTAAACAAAAATTTCCTCATGTGGTTTCGATCTCCAGGCGTCTGTGTCTGACAGCAACATTCAGCTTGTGATTGGCCATTCGTGATATTAGTGATTCATGCTTGCTTTACAATCAGGACTCAAGTGTCATAATCTGTCTGAGTCTCAGCTAACGCACAATGCTGGATCCCAGCATGCATTAGTGCTGCATTAAAGATGGAGGAAGAATAATCTTTGTATGTAAGATCATTTAAAAATATACTGTATATCTGAAACATTTATAATCTTGTGTCGATTGGAAACAAAGAAACAGCTAGCGTGACCATCTGAAGGTAAAAAAATCTCTAAAGCTGCTAAACAACACATTATATAGTGTAAAAACATCAATTTGCTGAGCTTTAGAGGTGCTGGTAGGTGCATTTTGTTATTTTTGGACAGAGCCTAGCTGTTTCCCCTGTTTCCAGTCTTTGTGCTACGCTCAGCCAACCAGCTGCTGGCTGTAGCTTAATATTTTTTGGGCAAATATTGTATAATCTTCTCATTTTATCCTCATCAAGAAAGCAAATGAGCGCATTCTAATGTTTTTTTTTTTTTTTTTTAACATTTCTTATATGATATTCATATCATTTTAGAATGAAAGTTATTCATAATGATCGTTTTAAACCTTTTGAAGCAACAGAGGTGAAAGAATTTACTCAGCTCTTTTAAATGCTGATAACAACCTGTAGTCAAACCTGTTTATTACAGTTTCTCTGAATACTTTAAAAGTCAACACTGCTGGCTCTTTTATTTCCAGGTGACCAGGCTGACCCCTGTAAGTTCCAGGCATGTAACGAGTATGCAGAGTGTAAGGTGAACAAGTGGTCAGGGGAAGCGGAGTGTGTCTGTAATGCTGGCTACTTCAGCGTGGACGGCCTGCCCTGTCAGAGTATCTGTGAGCTGCAGACTGACTTTTGCCTCAATGACGGCAAGTGTGACATCATCCCCGGCCAGGGAGCCATCTGCAGGTGGGTGGGGATTAGGGGAAGCGATCTGCGTGCGTGCATGCAGGAAAGAGTGTCTGAGTTTGCAGGTTTGTGACGCCAGTGCGTCATCACAGAAAACTAAACAGCTTTTCAAACACATTATTACAACTGAAGCAGTGCCTGGTTATATAAAACCACCTCCCTTAAATTTTCTTCTGAGTATGCCTTAGGGAAAATAATGAGTTGGATAAAATCACCTTATGATTTCCTCAGGGATGTTGTAAGGGAAAACTCTTTAACCTCTAAGTGTTTGCACGTAGAGCGACTATTTTCTCAGAAAACTGTAAGGCACATATAACAGTTAAATGATCTGCGCAACATAAGACAATGGCTTGAATTTATGGTGATTGGAAAAGGAAAGGAGATGCCAAGACACATTTTTCAGAGGAGGGAAAACTCACTAGACACCATGAGACATGTGCAATCTGTTACAGAGTATAGATTCATCATTGATTTTATCAGTTAGCTCTTGTCACATCCTCTGTTTGTGTTTATTTTAAGGCATGGTAAAATTACTTTGAATTATGTGCTTGTGGTTTCATATTCTTTGATGAAAACAACACTGTCATCCTCAAACAGTTTGGCTTTCTTTTACTTTTTGTATTCTCTTTGTTTTCCATTTTGGAGAAGCTAGCTAACACTGACAGTAATGCTGTGAAGTAAAGAATGTCCATTTGACTGAAGTGTAACCACATCACATCAGACATTAATTTGTTTTAAGTTGCCCATGGATTATGGATGAAAATTTGTCTCTTAGCTAACTCATGCACATTTACGCCCCTTGTAAATAAATTAGTAAATAAAATAAAATAAAAAATGTCAATTAAAGCGCACATGTGCTGTATTATGACAGTAATAAGCCTTAGTCTAAACACAACACAACCTAAGAGGCTTCATGCAACACGCCTAAGTGAACCCCTTACCTGAGGGAAATATTTTGCTTAAGTTTGAAACTTTGAAACTTGAACTATGCAACTGGGCACATATTTTTAGCTTCTTGATTTGAAGTTGGTCTGCTTGGCTGGATGTTGATCATCACAAGAGATGTCTAATGCACTCCAAACACTCTTTTATTTGGCTCCTCACACTTGGGAGGTAAACATGTCCTCTATAGCTTAATGAAGTATAATCATAACCAACTACATGGAGTAAGATTTTGTTTTACACCTTAGTTTGCTCCAAACATTTTGGCCTAGATCAAGATTTCTTAAAATAAATGAATGAAAGTGATTTTTAATCAGTACTCAAACATTTGGCAGTTAACTATAATGATGTAGTGCCCTCTGGCACTAAATGTACTGTACATAAATAAATACAATAAATACCTCATTGAGGCATTATTGTGAACATTTGATTAATAGTTTACATTTTCCAGCTCCAGGATGCAAATAATCACATTTTTGTTCAGTGAAATATTGTTCATTATAGGGTGTTACTGCCCCATTTTTTAAAATTAATGTTATTATCTTACACATTTCTAAGGCTTACGAGTAAATAATTTTGCATTTTGTGTGCCTTTTTGTCTAAGCATGTTTGCACACGTGTTTCCATGACCAAAGACACATTTGCAGGGTTTAATGTGTGCAAGATGATATGCCGATAATCCAGATCAGTGACACAAACGTGTCCTGTGACTGTTCAAAGCTGTCGTATTTGGTGCACTTTACAGAAATTGAATGATTGTGAACAGACAGACAGGAGACTGTGCGCCAAGATGAGTGCTAACCTCTGTTTCACACCCACCACCACCACCACCACAACATAAAACATACAGACAGCTCCAGATGCTGTTGGACTGTTGTTTACTTCACACTGTCCAACCAAAAGTACTGTTGCTCCATGGATACGGGAACCAAACATTTGAAGATTGTTACAGTTATTCCAAAACAAGGCATTAATGACGCAAAGTTATAATTGTAGACATGTTATTAACTACGTCAAGACAAAATATGAGCATGATTTGGGGATTCAGTCATTTATTTTTGAATTCTTTAGTCGTTTAACACAGAATAGAAAACAGGAGAAAAATGACGGGTATGCTCTGTAACATTTAGTTCCTCTGTTGTTCCTTGAACACTTGAACGTTTTAGTAACGTCTCTTTTTGATCACTGAACCAGTTCTGAGTAAAAATCATTGCTGACAAATTTCCATCACCTTCTCAGGTGTCGCGTCGGGGAGAACTGGTGGTACAGAGGAGAGCACTGTGAGGAGTATGTGTCTGAGCCGCTGGTGGTTGGAATAGCGATTGCCTCCGTAGCAGGATTCCTGTTGGTGGCCTCTGGAGTCATATTCTTCCTCGCCAGGACGTTACGGGATCAGTATGACAAGGATGAGTCAGAGGACCCCATACGGTGAGGAAAACCACTCACACACCACAAACATTTCAACACCCATCCTTAATAATGAAGGACACACGCTCACATGAGTTAGATCTAGTATCTAATCCATGCCATCTGCCACATCACTTTTTTGCCATACTGTCAAAAACCAAGACACACTATGAAGTTCGCTCCCCCCAGTAGATTATTCCAAAATAAATTTTGGAATATATATTTAATAAAAAGTCAACTCCATAATTGACACTTAAACACAACACTTTCTGAGGGTTTTGTTTATGGCCCACCTTAATCTATCCTGCCAAGTGGTATAAACCGCATACGTCACTTTCATCAGGTGAAAATGTGAACATCTGTGGCAAACATTATCACAGGTTAGTTAATGATGCTGCTGAGTATATGACATGTGTTCCTGTACAAAAAAGAGGATTAGAAAAGAGTCTTAGTGATGGTATAACTAAATTGAAATTTAAATGTGAAATATATAGCTCTACCATAAAACACCTGCTTTTAGAATGAAGTTTGGTTTAACAGAGTGTCTACTTGAAAGACCGCAGGGTGCAGAGGGTATTTTAATACCAATAACTCACATAAATTGAGCTGACCTCCCTTCTAATAATGAATCTTGGTAACAGCATAAAGTAACATAGGAAGTTGTCCACCTTTCCACTTTTCTCTGCTCGTAGTAAAGGTTAACATAACCACAATCAAAATAGAAACTGCGACTCCACTCCGTAGCGCTTCACACAAAATCAAGAGTTGTGCAGAGGTGTGGGCATGTCTATTTGTGCTTTGAAATACAACTACTGTGAAACAATCAGAAAGTAACATTTTATTTCTCTAATTCACTGCTTTCTTCTCGCTAACACCGCTCCCTCACTTTATTCACTCTCTTGCTTGTTGAGCTGAGGAGGAGGGGCAAACTTTGAATGGGGGGTTCAAAAAAAGCAGCAGACCTGCATATTCTGATTACTAAACAAATAATTGTGCTGAAAGAAAAAAAAAAATCTTTCTTTTAACTCCTTAAAGGAGCAGTATGTAGCAATTGTGTGTCTAGAAATGAGTACTGTAGTCCAAATAGCAAGTTGGAGCCATAGATGGTATATCAAAGAGATTGAATCCCTATTTAATATATTAAATAGATTGATTTACTCATTAACAATTATAAACTCCATCTAAAAGATTATTAATGATTTCTTATGACTCATAAACAGCCACAAACTCACTCTGTGTTAATTTGAACTCTAACAAACATGGAGGAGTCCATGGCTGTTGAGTTGTCGTCAGAGAAGCGAGAATTTCGATTTAGCATGTTCCCTAATCTCTGACAATGTGTCATGGGCATTTTGTAATTTACATGTAAATACACTTAAGCTCCAGAGAGCCTGCTTCATCCATTTTTACCTACAGTGTGGCCAAGCTTTATTAAGACCTACAGAACTACTGCACTTCCAATGGACATTAAATGTTTCCAAAGATAACAAATATGTCGGGCTGAATTTATGTGTGTGACCAAAGATAATGCACAAGAGACCAAGAACATTTCTTTTTGATGTAAAGATGCATCTGTATGAAGCTGCATCCAAAAAACATGTTGCCTTGGGTTTGAATAAAGGAAGGAACAGAAAGTATATGTGACCCTGACACTGATACATATCAGAGGAAAATCAAGACTTAATGATTAATGCTGCATATCCTGTGTGAATATAACCTACTCCACATCGCTTTTTTTTTTATCAGCCTGTAAAAGATGTTCATTCCTAAAAATAAACAAACCTTACTTTTCTGTTTGATAGTGAACAGAAATGCTTTCTCTCCTCCGCCTAATCCTCTTTAGATTACAGGAGCCTGGTTACTTTCTTGAGGAGTCAAAATAAGTTGAGACACCCCACGACTGTATCCTCAGTTAGATGGCAAAAATGATCCACACCTTTACTCCTTTAGACTTGCAGCAGTTCCTCTTTGTCTGGGTGTCTCTTTCCTCCTGTCCTGCTGTAATCCTTCCTTCACTTTTTCTTTTTTTTGTAGATACAAAGACACACAAAGTATCTGTTCACTAGCTGCGTGTGTGTCTGTGCATCTGGCATGTCTCCCAGAGCTGCATGTGGAGAAACACTTTGCTGACTTCAGCCAATTAACCGATCAGATCTATTTCTAAAAATCCTTACACACCTAACAACAAGCGACGTCCTAATAGCCTGAGAGTCAGGCGGAAAAGAAATGACATATTTAAGGTTATTTATGGTTAATGAATGATATAAATCTTATTCACTGACTCTGACTTTTCAGACTTCCTGACTGCTTCTACATTGTAGTGATTCCTCTGTTTGCATGTTCCACAGACGAGCAGAGAGCCTCCCGTCTCTGGAGAGGGCGACCAAGTACAACCCTATGTATGAGAGTGAGGCCACCACAGGCTACAGCCACTATTACCGCCGCTATCCTGAAGCTCCTGTGTACAGTAGTGCCAGTGCTGAGGCCTCCACTGACTTCAGCAGCGAGGAGATACGACACATCTATGAGAACAGTGAACTGACGAAGGAGGTGTGTGTGTGGGCTGTTGTCCACTGGTTGATTTTAAAGAGATGTCATAGCCACATTAAAGGACTAGTTAGGTTTGAGTTGTATGAGTAACCTATTGATAGTCTACCTACAGTAGATGCTGCACTACACCCAGTTTGGAGGAGCTAAGCAATATACTGGATGTATTTTTGCTACTTTAAAACAGGTTGGCCAAGGGAAAAAAAGTGTCAGTTTAAGTGTTCGCTATAATTAGAATATTTTCACTGCTTTAGCCTGCTGTCAGACAGCCTTTAACAACTGCAAACTGCCTTTATATAAGCCAAATATTGCTCTCTCCAAAGGAACCAGTCTTCATTGACAAAATCAGTCATTTTGCCTCGCATAATTGATTAGTTTGTTTGTGTTATTGTGTGACTTTAATTATTTCTGATTCTGAAGTCACACAAAAACACAAACTAACAGATCGACGCAGCGGTAGACCAGCAAGTGTTCTGTGAGGTAAAATTAATGATTTCACCAATGGAGTTTGGTATAGCAAGAAAGTGCAGTACATATAATGGCAGTTTCCTGTCAGAAAAAGGCTGTCTGTCAGTTTAATGTTAACCAGCAATCATATCATGTTGCTGTACCGCGATGCTAATAAAATCATTTTATAATTGTGACAAAAGGACCATAAATACAGGTCAGTGACTATGCTGTGTGATTGAGTATATACATTTAAGATGAGTGATCACAGAGAAAGTTAGAGGTTACTAAAGTTTGTCTTTTTAACTGTACTGCCACACAGCCCCTGACCCTCACTGGGCTGGCACGTCATAGTTTTGCAAAAGCTCCTCCAAAAGAACAGAACTGTTTTGGAAAAGCTGTTTTTGGGGACAGAATAAAGGTTTTGTCTGAACAGATGGCTAAAATTGGGAAACAAAAGATGCATTTTTAAAATTAACCACCCTAATGTTGACCTACTTTGATGTGCCTTGAGCCATCTGGATGTTCGCGGGCACATAACTTTGATTTCCAACATCAAAATTGTATCTGGCAAGGATCTGAATTGGGATATCTCAGGTTGTAAACTTACTCTATCACCATCTGGCTTTTGCACCCTTAAATAGGAAAGTCATTGTAGGTATTGAATTAGTTTAACATGTCACGTTTTGATTGAGCCACAGCCTGTTCAAGTTTACTGTTTATCTTCCTGTGATGTAATGTTCCCTCCCAACTGATATCATGTGTTTCTGCAGGAAATCCAAGACAGGATACGCATTATTGAGCTCTACGCTAAGGACCGGCAGTTTGCAGATTTTGTACGGCAGCATCAAGCGTGAGTGCCTCTCCTGTTTTTCCTTCCATACTGCAATGAGATAAACACATGGGGCAAACAAACCAGGATATGAGGGAAAAAAGGAAGTGAGTTTGAGATAGAGGAGTCTGGCAAAGATTGTAGTGAAAAAAAGATTAGTCTGATAGGTGGTGGAGATGAAGAGTTCAAACCATGCCAAAGCAGTGTGGAAACAGATTTATCTTTCTTAAATCTTCACCAGCCAGACCCGGAGCTGATACAGGGAGACAGAAAACATTATGAGACGCAGACATTCCTTCGTCTGCCAACTGTCTGGCAGTAGTGGTGTGTCTGCGTTAAACAGCGGTGATTGTTTTTAAGTCGTATCTGGCTGTAGATCACGGCTCTGTGTGCCATGGACAACCTTTGTGCCAGATAAACCTGAGTTAAGTTGTAGGTACTTGTTTGTGTAGTAAATGAGGTAATGTAATTTACCTAGAAAGATGAAATCTAATGTGTTTGTTTGTGCTGCAGTGTCCTGGATACCCGCAGAGAGAGCTCCTCTACACAGACATGAAACTTTATCATGATTAACAAGGTATTTATTCTATATTTGAATGCCTCACTATCTAACTAGTTTTTAGTAACAACTGGAGACCATCTTGGGATGGGTTCACACAGCCATGATGCCCCTCAATGTGTTTGCGTTCCAGCCCACGAGTACTCAGTAGTCATTGGTTGGACCACACTCATCTACAAACTACGCCTTCATTTCAAACTCAACTACACATCAGTATAGTTTTATGACTGCTTCTTGCAGGGCTCTTACACTATCATGTTGACAAAATTTGTCCACAGACATAAACACCTGGCATACGTAGTTCTCAAAGCAGCTTCAGTGATAGTTCCCACATCTCCAGGACCACATTTTGCCATTATGATGTACACACACAGACTTACAAGGTCAAATCTTACCTAATGTCTTAGAGTAAGATTATTTATGTGGTTTTGTTTAGAGCCAATTACCACAAGCGTCCTTTGGAAAAAACGTATTGAATGAATTACTCCATTGGTATTATTATCACTTATAGTACTGGTATCATGATTTTTTAAACAATACCAAGCCCTAATGATAGTGTAGTAGAAGGCTATGAAGTGTGTATATTAGGTATACATATTAAGTCTGATCCTGCATACTGACACACTTTTTCTGCTGTACAGAAACAAACTTATGTGTTAAAGAAGTGAAGCTCTCTGTCAAGATCCTGCACTTACTCAGCATGGCACTCAAAATTTGGACTGTTTGCTGGCCGATGACCCCTCTGTGTCTACCTGTGTGGGCAGAAGTGTTGACTGTTCTTCCTCCTTCCTCGGTGCCTTCTCTTGACTGGGTGAGCTGGCTGTGACATCAAGATACACGTTTGCTGCTCATCTGCTGGACGTCTCCCTTTGGGAAAAACTGGACCGCATCCTATTACTTGAAACGTTGTCAGACACATCAGAATACTTTCTGCAGTAGTACCGTTGCTTAGTGGAATATTCTGTTTTGTTTCATCATGTCATATCTATACGTTTTTAAAGGGAAGAACTTAATACTGTGAATATGTATGTAGTGTACTACTGGACGTTTGCTAGTAAAGATATTATTCTCAACAGTTTTTTTTTGTCTCTACAAAGCTCCAATTTACTCTTTAGGTCTTCTCACAGAGGCACCGAGAGAGCTGCTCTTTTTAGTCAATGGTGCTATCTTACTTTAAATTACTTACTTAAATACTTGTGGTCTGTGATGACAACTGACCCTCTCTAAGTCCCAGCCCTTTTTCCTCTGTGCTCCTGCTTCCTCTACATAGATGTGCTATGTGGTTCCACTGGATACCAAACTTTCTCAACTGTTATTGGAGCACAAGGGAAAAGAGGGGTGGATGGGGGGCTTAGCAAGGGTCACTTTTCTGCAATACCAATGGATCAACTCTGTATACTACTGTACATTAAAGGAATACTTCAATATTTTGGGAAAGACATGTATTCCCTTTCTTGCTGAAGGTTAGATGGGAAGATCAACTGAACTCTCATATCTGTCTGTATATAAAGCTACAACCAAGCTAAGCTTGGCAAAACAAAGGAAACAAAGGGAAAAGGCCTGACTCTGTCTAAAGGTTACAAAATCTGCCCATGTAAGTGCGTACATATTAAACAAACAAGATATAATGTGACAGTTAAGCTTTAGAGGTGCAGGTAGGCAGATTTTGTGATTGTTTGTCAGAGCCAGGCCAGCTGTTTCCCCATTTCTAGTTTTTGTGCCAAGCTAAGGTAAACAGCTGCTTGCTGTAGTTGTACATTTAATGTGTAGATATAAAAGTAGTATCGATATTCCCATCTAAATCTCTGCCTGAAAGCAAATAAAAATATTTCTTTAAATGTTGAACTATACCTTTAAGGTGGCCAAATGTACTGTTAGTGTATGTATTATACTGTTCATCAATGTAAACGCAGCTTTTCACAATCTGAACAGTGAGTGGAACGTTTCTCCACCTATTTTTCTACTGGCAGGTGATTTTTCTGCCTTTTTAAACGTTCCCATCAGTCAGAAGCTTGGGAGTATGCCTGTAAATGTATGGCCGGTAGAAAGTGAAAACAGTGGTGACGGGAGGAAGGCAGAGAGCATGAACCCTCTATAGTTCTGGGATCCAGAAGTAAGTGAAAACATGTTTCAGTGGAAAAAGGCTGTGAGGCAAGCGGCCCAGGGATTCGATCAAATGGTCTGATTTCAGATGTCATATGCAATGCAACTGAAAGAGCAGGAAACCCAGGAAAAGCAAGCTGATTTGCTCTTTGGAAGGACAACATCAAGCTGCATCTCCTGCTGAAAAAACTTAATGGCAGTAATTCTTCAAAATCATCAGCCATGTAAAACCATCTGACAGACTAATTCTGTTTTGTTTGGGGCTGTCACATGCTCCTCCCTGGACTTGTGCTTGATCCGTGTCATCTCTTGAGTGGACTCTCACAGCTGCAGCTGATTACAATCTGTAGGTTTTCATTTGTTGTCGGCCCGTGCGCCTGTCCTTAGGAGGTCAGAATCAGACACATAGATCATGTCTTAGCTTTTTGTTTACATGATATGCTTCTTGTCTTTGCTCTTACTTTAGAGGTCTACACAGGCAAAAAACACCGGTGAAGCAGACTCTTGTGACAGTGTCATGCCTTTTGCAATCTGCATATTCAATTTTATTTTTATATGCATGCTTTTTTGTCAATGTCTACATCTGCCACCTGGACAAATGGCCAATCATCCCATACAGTGTTCTGTCATGTAAATAACTTTGAAGATATTATGAACAGTTGTAGGATATAAATCATGTCTGTCTCAAATGTTTAAATATATGAATATATTCTTTTTATACTGATAACTGTTTCACCATTTTAACAGTCTTATCACACCGTGCAGCTGTGTAAATTACTAATAATCAATTGTAACATGTACAAAAATAAAATGTTTTATATAAAATGCAGACTCTGGTCCAGCTGTGGAATGTAACTCTTAGTACAGTTTTGAGGTATTTTACACGACTATTTTCATTTTATGCAAATGTATACTTCAACAAACAACAATAATGAAATAGACATGCTAAAGCACTTTATATGACTATTCTACAAACTGATTAAATTTACTTTTGATATTTTAAGACTATTTTGCTGATAATAGGCTATTTATTTACTTTCAATTAAATAGCTAACCTGGCTTTGTCCAAAGGTAGCAAAATCTGTATGGCAGCACTTCTTAAAGGTACAGAGGAGGATCAGGGCCATATGTGAGACATTTTAAAAATCTGACTTTGACCTAAAAGTCTAACCTTGCACCATAACTAATCAAAAATGTGTTCATTTATACAGTATATATACATCTATATATACATCATACATCATACCTTCCTGGGTATACTGTATGAAGCAGTATACTTGTGTGAACCGGCTCAACTCTACTACACTCCACTTTACTGTAGTATTGTCTTAACATAGGTGGAGCTAATCGTCATAGCAACGCTATTCCACAGCACACAGGAACTTTACTTCAGTCTTGTGAAGCAGCAACTTTTATTCACTGACAACTGAAACCTGAACTGCACATTAACCCTCTGCTGGCACTGCTGCACACTACAATACAGCGTCTCCCTCTCAGTTTAATGGGGATATCTATAAGTCAAAGTACTTTACCTGGACAGTTGTACTACGTTCGCTTGGCCCTGCTCAACTTGACCCCGCTCTCCCCTACAGACATCCCAAACCGACGTTAGTCTAAAATGGAGCAAACAGTAGAGGTGGGTAAAGCGAACAAAGCGAGAAAAAAAAGAGAGAAAAGGAGGAGGGGGAGGCGTCGCCCAGAAGTGTGGCATCAATTTACATATTTTTTCGTTTACCAAAATCGGGCTGGAAAATTTGTTTTTACAACTTTAACGTGGAAAATGTTTAGCAAGATGACACGGAAGCTAATCCGGAAGCTACAGCCATTAACACATGAGGCTGCCACCACACCCTGAGGATAACAGGCAGCGGTTAAACGAACTAATGTTGGCGCTGTCCACGATGATGGAGGGCCTGTTACCTTTCAAAAATGAAGAAGCAGCCTTGACCCGTGATGTGAGCTTGAGAGGTAAGTTAAAGAAATCTCCCTCACGAATGATACACTGACCTGTTATCTCCCAACAAATGGCGAAAAAGTTTCGCGGGACGGGATAACATATTCACCTGTTTTGTTGTTAAATTATTGGTTACATTTATGGCATTAGAATACATATAAAAACATCAAACTGACATGAAAGGGCTGCACATGTAATTAGAGCTGCACTGATTTATCAATTAATCGATTATTTTACGATACGAATGAACTACGATGAACTATAGAATGTCAGACATTGGTGAAAAATGTTGATCAGTGTTTCCCAAAACCCAAGGTGACATTTGCCTGTAACACAAAGATATGCAGTTTACTGTCATAGAGGAGTAGGAATAAAACAGAAAATATTTACATTTAGGAAGATGGAATCAGAGAAAATTTTCATTTTTTATCAGAAAATTAGGCAAACCGATAAATTGATTATCAAATTAGTTGCAGATTTTTTAATGAATTGATCAATAATAGTTTAAATGTTGCAGCTCTAATATATAGGCAAATCATCATATCCAAAAATTAGGGTTAGATTTTAGCCGACCTATGCTGTTTACATCCTTTTGTTTTATAACCAGTCTAGGAGAGAATTTGCCTTTATATCAGACTGACTTGTAAACTTGTTTGACTAGGGTGGGCCTACCATTTGATTGACTATTCATTCTCAGTGAATCTGTCCAGTGCAGCGCACAAAACTCAGATCAAACTGTCAAACTATGCAGTGTTGATCAAATATGTCTCAAAATTCTGTTCAAATTCTGGACAAGCCAAAACCAAGCATTGCCCAAGTCGCAGTATGTTATCCACCAGCTCCATGAGCTTGTCTTTATTTTGCATGCTCTGGTTGCAAAAAACATGTCAACCCTCATAATGACATACAAACTAATGGGTGATGCCTCGGTTGGTTCACACTAAGGGTGGAAGAAAAATCGACTCTTTTTAGTGTCATGATTCTTCTTCTTACAATCCTGGAATTTATATTTGATTGTTGAATTGATTAAAAAAATATATAAATAACTAACCCTTAGTCCCTTAGCTTGATGCTAACATATAATGAGAATTCCCACTCACATGCTAACAGAAATTAGCATAGCAGTTGTGGTGATATTATCTTAAGCAGCTCTATTTTACTTCAGATTACTAATATAAAACAACACATATGTTTCTTCTGCTGTGTGAGAACAAACTAATAGCTGCTAATTTCTTACTGGCAACTTCATCCGTTATTCTGGCTTCAACACACTGAACAGCTAAAGCAGCCTCAAATGGTCAAAACTCAAGCTGAGAATTCAGTTAATTCAACGCTCATATTTGTGCTGTGCGCAGTTTCTAGGGTCTGTTCATTTTGGTATAACATCTTGTTTTATTATTTTCTCATGGTACTTGCCTGATGAGTAGGAACAGCTAAAGTTTACTTCAAAAAGTATTTTATTTACTACTTGTGTGTATGCAGTATAGCAATTATGCTGCTGAAAACAAAAACTCAGAAAGACTGACTGTAAGGTGAAGTGAATTGAAACAAGTAAATATCACAAAGAATTGTAACATCAAATCGCAATACTTAAGAATCGCACTACATACTGAGTCGGCACCCAAGCATTGTGATAGTATTGAAACGGTAGATAAGTGTACCGTCCCACTCTCATGACAAGACACCTGGAAGGGTTTGTAACATAGCTTTTCCAGTGTTTATGCTCGTGCTGCTTCATATTTACCATACAGATGCAAGAGTAGTATCACTCTTTTCATCTAACTCTCAGCAACTAAAGCAATCATGCATATATCTCAAATGCCAATTTATTCCTTTAAGTAAAATTCTGAATGTGTGACTTTCTTAACAGAGTAAAATTACACTGTGGTATTGATTTTTCTTAAGAATGCTTTGCTTGTGTCATTGTTCAGAAAACAAATAGAGTGGGAAGGGACATGCTCTTACTATTAGAGTCACTGATGTATTGGCTTCTCCCACTATGCTGTTTGACCAGGTGTTCAGCCGCTCGTGGATAATCTGAAGAGAAGATTAGCCTCAGCAGGTATGGATTATAGGCTTGTCTGTGGCCATGCAAGTTTCTAAAAGAGTGTATACCAGTAATCAGCCTGAGTCACACAGTTATACACATGTGCCAGGATTTAGCCGTGTAATTTAACGCCTATGCACAAGGAAAGGACATTGTGTAAACATAGCATCGGCCTGGTGAAACATTACAACTATGAACTGTGTGTCATTGTGCTGCACGTAGAAAAAAATTGTATCCAGCTGCTGTTTTTTGTTATGAGCATTGTTCCAGAGGTTGGATTATATTTGGTGTGGTTTGGTTTGGTGAGGTCACTGGGTGTGTTGGTGGCCAGTGATGGCGTCATTGAATTTAATTTAATTTAATATTAGAAAATCAAAATCGCCATGGTGATGGAGCAGGAGGGTGTGCCTGCATGAAGAGTGACTGCAGCAGCAACAAGTGGCTCTGTACAGGCTCCGTTTGGATCTTTCACCAGCATGAAGTCAGTGTCACTGCAGTGCAGGGTAGTGGGTGAAAAATGGAAAACACCAAGTGCGGGAGGAAACAATTACCGCATGCTGACAGACTGACATGTAATGTTTTCATGCTGGAGGATAATTTGTGTCAAGGAGTGAGGAACAGATGAAAACAGTGGTAGAGGATGTTTCTGAAAAGGTGGGTTGATGTTTGGCTGTATGAAAAATGCATTCTCCTACTGGTACTGGTGCCAGATTGGTGGTTTCATTGAATCCCCTGGTTGCTCAGTAAATTTGGGAATACTGGAGGCCATTATAAACCTGAGCAACTGAGAAAAGTGTGGTGTTTATTGGCCTTTGTTATTATGTCTCATAAACACATTTTGAAAGTGCTTGAGAAGGAAGGGAGTTGATGAGCTGATACAGGTGCTCGTTGAGGACTCCTATAAAGGCTGTTACACGTGTGAGAACCACTTGTGATGTCACCCATTGGGTTGTGGACTACTGTTTTGAAGCCTTGAGATGGGCATTATGGTGTTTGCCACCTTAACTTTTGCAACCAGAGCATGCACAGTACAGACAAGAGTGTGGAGCTGGTGGATGATGTTCTGTGACTTGGGCGATGCAGGGTTTTGGTTTGCCCCGTTACCAGAAAATAATGGCGGGCTGGCCTGGCCACAGAGTTTCGCATATTACAGTTAAACAGTACAATAAAATATGTTCAATTGGTTCCATTCAATTCAGTTATCACTTCCTGTTTTGTTTTTGCAGATAGGTGATAATGATAAGTTGATGGAAACAAAATTAATTGCCAACTATTTTGATAATTGTTTAATGATTTCAGCAAATGTCTGACGTTTTTGCTTGAACATTTCAAGCAAAGGTGTCAAACATTTGGTCGTTCCAGTTTCTTGTGCTGCTTTTTTGTCATTTATATAGTAAATTAGGAGTGTTTGGACTTTGTACTTGGTTAGGCAAAGAAACAATGATGATGAATGAATGATGAATGGAGATTTTTCACACTGTTTGGACATTTTTTCAACTAAACAGTGAATCAGTTAATTAAGAAAATAATCAGCAGATTAATCAATAATGAAAATAATCCTTACCTGTAGTCTTGGTTGCAGCCATGTCTAACCATTGCCAGAGAGTTTTCTCAGATGAGTGAAACAGATGGTTTGTAACAGCTGGTAAGTTCAAGTCAGTGTGTGTAATGTGTGAAAAGAAACTCTGATGTGTATTGGGAAGCAAGCCCTAGCTCAGTAGCACTGTTCCCACACAGCAGGAAGATTCTGGGTTTGAATCCCGTAGGGGGTTGTGTGGAGTTTGCGTGTTCTCTCTATGTTTGTGTGGGCTTCCTCCAGGTGCACTGGTTTTTCCTGCCATCAAAACATGTATGTTAGATTGATTCTCCTTGACCAATGCATTGACTTAGAGCTGGTGTTGGACCCTGGTTGCTACACAGTGGCTGCAGGGCTCCAGACTAACTTTTTTTAGTAGGAGCACAGTGGCCCCTAACTTAAAATTTTAGGAGCGCAAGCAGAAAATTTAGGGGCGCACACCGAAATCGACTTGCAAAGTTAATATTCATATTTCCTCTCATTTTCACTGTATTACCGATAAATACTTGAACAATAAATGAAATTAACTATTATAGTGGCAATGAACTTGGCCGTGTTAAACTTTAATATCAATTCAGCCTCCTCGGCGCACTGGTTAGCAGCCTCTTGTCTTCTAAATGCAACTCAAACTGCGGGTTTTATACACTACTTGTTACATGCTGTGTCCTACTGTACATGATTTGTTGTGGTGGCAATTTAGCAGAGTTAAAAAAAAAAAAAAGAAGTTAGTTTTCTCCGAGGTACACTTGAACACAACACACCTCTGTCTCCCTCCGTTGCTCCTACCCCAGTGCCTGCTACAGCTGCTGAGTCTCTCTTCTCATTACTGCCAGCCTAACGTTTTAAGTCTGTTTATCTGGAAACTAAAACAACGGGGAACAGCGGGTGTGTAGTTCACTGAGTGATTCGTTCACCGAGTGTCGGCGATGCGGCGCAGTCTGCGCGCGCGGTCCCTCCCTGCAGCGGCTGGCCGGCTGCCCGCCTGGTGCTGCTGCGTGCTGCGGCAGCTGTGCGCTGCGGTAGCTGCGCTGCTGACAGCTCAACTGAACTGAGAAACGAACGAATCACTTGAGGAAGTGATTCGGTTCAATACGTTCACTTAAAAGATTTGTTCTTTTGAACGAATCGTTCACGAACGACACAACACTAGTTCGTCTCTTTTCTTCTTCTTTTGGAGTTAATGTTGTTTGGCAAACCAGCGCATTACTGTCAACTACTGGGCTGAAGTGTGGAGCAGAAGTTTGTCAGCAACAAAAAATATTCAATAATGATAATTTTAAAAAAATCGGCAAATTTGCTGGTCGCACATGCGCGAGTAGAAGAAAAATTTACTCGCACTGACTCAAATTTTAGTCGCAAAATGCGACCATTTAGTCGCAGTCTGGAGCCCTGGGCTGTCCATTGCAGAGGAACAATTTTGCTAATTTTCCAGAAGTGCCTATGATTTCAGTTTTAGTGGAATTCTGTCAACAGTCAAACAAAATGACCATCTCAGGGTGGATGTGGACATTTAAAATGAAATGGATACCTCCATACAAGAGAGGAGAAGGGCCTTTGATGTCGGATATACCCTCCCTCTCCATGTCTCTCTCTCTGTCTTACGGTCTATTCACCTTCTGGTTTCTTTTTCCAATGGTTAACTGTCTCTCTGTGGCTGTCAGTGTGTCATTAACTCCTTAATAAGAAAGCAGCAAGCAAGTTATATACTTTAATCTACGGTAGATTGAATGCGAGGACACTGAAGCTGGTGTGTTACAGTGTGCTGTGCACATGGACGGCATGGTTTTGCTTATTTTACAATTTCTAAAGTTTTGTTTCTTGATATGTGATTTGTGAGATCCCAAACATAATTAAAATTTTTTGTAGCAGACTTCTGAAACACGTCATCAGCTCAAATTCATATTTCTAATTAGATTAGGAAGTCATGAAGGATATTTACATGAGCTGTATATAGTTATAAAGCTGATAAAATAATGTTAAGTGTGTTTTTTGGGCTGTTAAAGAGGGTCTCCAGGACCCCTAACAGATTATTGGGGTAACAGTACTTTGTAACTTTGTGTTTTCTGTCATCAGTACCAATAAAAGAGCAATGAATCTTGGTGGCATTTTTTGGGCTTTTTGCCTTTATCTTGACGGGACGGCCAGAGACACGACAGGAGGGGGGACAGAGAGAGGGTGGGGACGACACGCAGCAAATGTGGTTGCAGGTGGGAGTCAAGCCTGCGGCCGCTGCAGAGGGCCAGCGGCCCCAGCACATGGGGCACACGCTCTACCAACTGAGCTACAGGGGAGCCCCAGTCTTGGTGGCATTTTTGACATAATAATGAGGAAGAAGAGCAAGGATTGTGAAGGATCATGTCATTGCTTGATTTAAGCATGATTTAAATCTTAAATCTACACCTGTAACTGATGATGAACATTGACACTGTTCTGTCATGTCTTTAGCTTTGGTGTCATGTCTGTTTATGGGTTTTTGTGGGTGTCAGCTGTATTGGAAATAGGTCTCCCAGCTTCATGGAGTTACTAGTGGAGTTGTGTTTGCAAGGAAACTCACAGACTCTTTGGTTAAGAGTCTGTGGTGTTTTGGATGTTTGTGATCCTGTGCAACCACAAGAGGGCCATGTATCTGTTCGTATGCACTCAGATGACAGCTGCTCAACTGTCTTAACTTAATAAAATTCAGCTCTTTTATTTTGATTTGAAATTAAATGTGCAAAATATAATAAAGATTAGGACATTGAGGGTATTATTTAATAAAAATCTAAAGACTTAATAGAGCCATTATACTCTTTTTGTATTTTCACGACTCAAATGTATGTGTGTCTTCATAGATGAGAAAGAGCTTAGACTAGAAATCAGTATATTTTGGAGATGATCAGATTAGCACAGGACATTGAATAAATACCTGATTGCATAGTCCCACTTTTTGGACAGATGCTTAATCCCCACTCCATCAGGATTCTGTAAATGAACAGATCTTTTCCTGTCCTCCTGTCTCATATTCAACAACAGCATGTAATTATACTGATAAGCCTGCGGAGGTGTTATTTGATATCTCAATAAGTCTGCAGCTCATTCCCACTTGTCTGTGCAGACTCTTGTTAAATGTCTTATAAACGTCTGCTGATTTATGAGCAGATAAATGACTGAGAGTTTGTGGGAAGTGCAGCCCAGACCCTCACCAGCTGGCTGTGAAACACTGCTCAAAAACTGTGGAGGAGTTTATCTCATCTACCTGTGCAGCGTCAAAAGAGTTTTCCCATCGTTGCATTCAGTTGCTACTGGCAAGCTGGTATGCCTGAATGTGGCCCTATTTACAAGCAAGACTTTTATTCAGTGCTGTCAGCAGATGTTTGGGAAGGTTTTTGTTTTTTAAGATCTATTTGATAAACAAATTTTACTGCATCAAGAAGGTTTTTATGGAAATCAACAATGACTTTCCAAGGACTGATATGATTATTGTCTACTCACTTTCATCTCTGTATATCACTTTTTCTGTAATAACACTTTATCCTCTCTCTCTCGCACCAGTCGTTCATTTCATCATTTCCTTTTATATCTTCTGACTATGTATTTTCTTTATAAGCCAGGAGTGGACGCATTAATGTGTCCAGTATGTTTTCTGTGGGTGTGTGTCAGAGAGGGAAGGATGGGTGAGGAGAGCGAATCGAGTTGAAGAAGAAAGAATCCGAAAAGGCACGTGGCTGGATTACTGCTCTCTTTTCGGCCCACGTGCCTCACCAGCAGTGTAGTGTATGTAATGGGTGACCAAGAGTTCACTTGTTGATAGGCGTGTGCAAGTCACCATTAGCTTTTCCCAAGTCCTACTGGCCTGATAGAGTCACAGCAAGCCCAAATCTGCCTGCTATTAAACACTCAGATCAGGGGTCGTATTTATCAAACTGCTGTAAGTGAATTAGCATTAATTAGCTCTCTGTTTTAGTTTTCCAGATGGAAACTTCACTGTTTTGGTTCACTCTGGGAGAGCTCTAACAGCCCTCTGCACAAAGCCTGCCTAGCACCTCAACAGGCAAACAAAGAGAGTGTCTAGCTGGTGAACAAAGTGGAGCATTTAGCCGACTTCTTGACGAGAGTCACATGACTTGGACTCAAGTCAGACTTGAGTCACAAACTTGATGACTTCAGACTCATCTTTACAAAATAGAAACAAGACTTGCAACTCGACTTTTAACACCAGTGACTTGCAATTTAACGTGGACTTGAGCCTTTCGACTTTTAAACACTTGATACTTTACACCAAACCCAAAGATTGGTAAGTATGTTATTTAAAAAGTCCAATGAAAGGCCAGTCACATCATAATTTTATAGGCAAGGCCATCAAATAAAAGAACAAGTTCATGGGAGTAATGTAATGAATTTAACTTAGGGCTTAAAGATGCTTTTGTTTGATTCAGATTTTACCTCATTATTTTGAGATAAGTAATTATTTTGAGATAATAACTCATTGTAAGTCATTATTTTAAGAAAATTTCTCATCACAAGGATCTTTTTTCATCATGGGCTTCCACATAAAGAGAGACAGTGCAAGAAAAAGGAGACATACTGTATATAACACAGATCTAGCTGTTTGTCACTATTAACAGAGACCCCAGTCTGTAGTGTAAACCTCAGAATTATAGACTAACATTTTGCTTCATGATCAAGAAAGTTTATGTCACATTGACACTTCTGTCCTTATTCACACACTCCCTTCCTCACACTTTTCCTGAGTGATTTGTCTCTGCTGCATCACACTCAAATAGTTTGGTGTTTTTTCAGTGGTTCATACCAGGCTCAAAATCTAACCCACCACCCACGGTTCTGTGCACAGCGCAGCAACTTGTTAGTCTTGACTTGCCACTTGAATCTGGACTTGCCTATCATGACCTGGTATTTACTTGGGACTTGAGTGCAAAGACTTGCAAAACAATGACTTGATCCCACCTCTGGCATTTAGCACCTAGAGAACCACTGTAGGTAAACTCTCAGTTTCATACTCTTCATTGGAACTACTTTTTTAACTAAAATAAAAAGAAAAGAAGAAAGACCAGATATTTCCCTGTGACTTACAGATATACATCCTCAGGTGGCTACAAACTCCAAATAAATGTTGCTGCTGGATGTGTCAGTTGGCAACTGTTAGCTAACCTGCTCAGTTTGTCTAGTTTTTAAGGTGATAACATGTTTATGTAATAGGTTTTATGATAACTGCCCCAAATTCATAGGGTATAGATGAGCTTCAGTGAGTTCCCCAGCAAAGTAGAGTATTTGGACTTCCCATCATTCAATTCATAGTAGTATAGTAGCATCCAGAGCAGACAGATTAACATCTACACAGCAATACCTCTGGAGATACATTTAGCATAATGGAGTGTTGATTTCAGCTTGCTGTTGCATCACCCCATTTTTCAGCCTGCTTCTACTTTTTTATCCCCAAATCCCACTTGAAGCATATTTTCAGTGTTTTGGCAATTAAAAAATGATGTATTGCAGTTTGTGAATGTTAAATTCCTTTCTCTTACTTGGTGCTTGCTGCCAAGGGCTTCTCTCTCTTTCACTCTGAGGTCTGGTGGTTTGTGAGGTAACCTCTCTGAGGTTGATTTATACCACACAGATGTTCGGGGATGAGCAGTTATCCTGTTGGGAAGTAGTGTGTGCATGTCTGTGTGATGAGTGTAATGTCATTAGCTGTGATACAGAGCCGTCCAAGGTAGTCTGCAGGGGAAACACTTAAGGCACTGTAATGAAAAAAGCTTTTCAACTTTTTTTCTCCCCATTTTTGAGAATTTGTTCCATCCTATTGGCTGTCACAATCAGAAAAAGCAGATTAGGGCTGTTATATCACAGTGGTTCCCAACCTTTTTTTTGCCTGACGTTACCCCACAGCCCCAGATGAACTCAGGTAGTCGACCCCTCACCATGTTTCAAAAGTGTTATTTGGAATTGATATGAAACTAAGTAGCATTTATTTTTTTGTACAATTGAACTGTCAGTGTTTAGGTTGGTTTGGTAAAATTTGCATTTGTACAACCACCACTTCAAGTGGTTGAACGTTTCAACCTCCTCCTTTAGCTAGCCTAACTATTTCATCATTTATCCACTGGACCTATTCTTAGGTATCTATAAACTGTCCATTACTTTTAGGGAGGTATTTCAATCATTTTAACTATATAACTATTTATCTATTAATTTTTGCTACAATTTCAAATGTTTATCAGTTCAGTAGGGCTTGGGTGATTCTTTGACGTAATCGGCGTCTTTGTTTACGAAAATATGTCGATTTGCATATTGTGCATCGACATGTCTCTACGAATTGCTATGCCATTAACTTTGTGTCAGCACCCAAACACGATATATGAAGATTATCAACATGTGGAACATGTGTCTGTTAGTGGAAGTCACTTCTGTTGGATTTCCTAGACCAACTGTAAACTGTTTATTAATTAGGCTTCTTTTAGCTAACATTTACAACAATTTCCCATTGCTTTTAGATAATTATTTGTTTTTCAATTACTTTGTCCATGACTTTTAGTAAACTATTTTGTTTCAGTTTCAGTTAATTTCAGCTGTTCCAATACTTTAGGCAAACTGTTTCAGCATCTCTGCTCACTAGTTTTCTCACAATCTCGGTTGGAACATGTTGTGCTCAGGCATAGCTGTCTCTATATCAATACATATTCAGAAATGAAATTGTAATTCATAATTTTTTAAATCATTTGAGCTACTCCATGATTTCCAAATACCCAGAGGAACCGCAGAAGTACCACTGGTTGGGAATCAGTGATATACTGTTTGTTAAGATTTTATACTCATCAAGCAAAATAAATTGGTGATATTATCTTGCAGGAAGTTGTTTCTCCTTTATCAAACTGATTGATAGTAAAATTGTCCTTGCAGGAAGATAAAACCTGAGCTTCTATACTACAAAATGAGGCTTAAAGACAAAAACAACTTGTATTGTCATCCCTCTTTAATCAGGGGTTGATTCAGAACAGGTTCTTTGGCAGCAGCGCTCACCAGTTGGCTATTTATCAGCAAGTATCAGTTGGATGTTTGGCACTGGCTCTCCCTTTGTTTTGGTGATTGTTGTTGTGTTGTACAAATACTCAGCCACAGTAATGGGCAGGGACAGTCTGTGTAAAAACCCCCTTTGATGTGATGAGGCATTTGTCCCCACTGACAAAAAAAATGCAATATGAATATTATCCAATTATGTCCCTTCGCTATTATATGGGTGTAATGAAGCGTTTCTTCCATGACATTATTTATAACTGCAGTGGAACTGCTAAATCAAGAGTGTGAAAAACATGATCTCAGTTGTCTTGTTCCAGACCGTCTGTCAGCAGAGACATCAGCGGGTGGGTGGGTGGGAACAAATAGTTCCTCATGGGGAATGGATGTTGCAGGGAAACCCCTTCTGGCCCATCAACTCGTCAGCTTATAGTGAGGAACAGATATACCTTTTCTAGATGCTCACGTATCCACTGAGCTCACAAACTGATGTAATTTACATTAGCTTTTAGTGTCTACAGTGTTATATGATAGAAACAGGAAGGAATGAGGAGTTCTTACTCCCCTATGATAAATAACTGCTCTCTGTTTATGAGATTATGGTTTTACAGTATTGATTTTGTGAGATCATCATCCGGAGATCTTTGTTGTTTTGATTGCATAACTGCCTGCTCCATGCTGACTGTTAATGAGGGAAGACTACTGTGTCACAGAGGACAAGACAGCATCCTGGATAAATGCAGATTAAAGTCATAAACGTCCTTCCTTATTTTCTTTGGTCGGCTTTCTGTGTGGAATAACAATACTCAGTGATTCCCAAATGTACTCTTTCTGTGACATCAACATGTCTAAAATAGGAGTCAAAATGGAATATGATCAAAATCAACCTCGAGCTGCTGTTCACCATATTGACCCAAATGTTGCACTGTTGCCCTTGGCAGGTCTTGCGAAACCACAGAGCTGAAGTCATGACTTAATGTCCGGGCTACCCTCTGATCTGCTAGCTTCTCTAACTCAATGCAATATCTAATTGAGCATTTCTTTAAAAATGAGGCTTGTTCCCTGAACCATAAAAAATTATATCAAGCACTCTTAGCTTAGATGTAATTTAGGAAAATTCTTAGAGCAACCCTGAGCAAGGTGAGGAGGTGGTATTGACCTCCAGGACTTGACATTAATGGTGCATTTCATTTGAACTGAGAAGTCGGAATTTCTGAGTTCCCAGTTGCGAATTTCAACTGGAACATCCCCTGAAGTAAATTAATTGTACACATAGTACACATCTGTGGACACATTGCTACACTGTATGTGCAAAATACTGCAGAATATGTTGTTATCATGGTCAAAAAAGTTTTTCCCAACTTGATGTACTGGACCATGATCAACTCGGGTGTGAAATCATTCCCAGCTCTGACTTCTGGTCTGACTTCTGGAATGCAGAACTCTTAATTGTAGTTGAGTATTTTCACTGTTGGCTTCGTATTAGCACTTTTGCTCAAGTAATAGACCTGAATACTTCCGCCTCTGGTTAGCACGCTTGCAGCCTAACTGCACCTGTGTTACTGGCTACTGGCCAAGAAGGTGGCTTTGTGGGTGACCTGTTTATGTGACAGAGGTCTAGAGGTTTTTGTTGCGAAAGTGAGCTGGCCAGCTAAAATCCAGGCTAAAGACAATTAAAATAGCCTAAAACTGGAGGTCTTTCAGATATGTTTTAGAGGTGCGGAGGTGGAAGCCGTGGGGATCAGATGATCAATGGCATTTTCTCATGAAATTTTTTACAACTCAGCCAAAAAACTAGCAAGGACACGTAGCTGCAATCCAGCTAGGTTTGAGTTTAGTGGAGCGGACAGCTCCACAGAGTCATGTAATTGCGACTTCATGGCAGTTATAGGTGGCTGGAGGAACATGGTAAGCCAAAAAAGGGCTGCTCATTATTCCATTGCACAGTGTATTTGGGATCAGACCCACCACACAGTCAGGAAAACAGGTAAAAACATCACGTTTTAAAAAAAAAAATACATTTGTTTAGTCAGACAACTTGCCAGAACACAGAGTTCACTACTGTTAATGTTGTGCCCTGACCCTGTTGCTGGGTATGACACCAAAAAAAGCTCTATAAAATGGGCTATGGAAGAATGGACAGTGAAATATCTATTATCTTTATTTACCATGTTGGTCATTTTAGTAGTTAATGTATTTGATATTAATGGGAGAAGCCTACAGTGTTCCTGAATGGCTTTTTGTGAGCTTGGAAGGTGTGGACAACAAGTCAAAATTAAGTGAACTGTGTGACAATATAAAACTGTGAAACTGCTGTAATTGTTTGTGAGATCACTCTGCTAATGGATGTTGACAGACCCAAGTCATCACTACGGCACTGTTGAATTTTTCCTGTCGCCAAATATATTGGTCTTGTGATCACTTTAATTTCTGGTGTTACAGTGTTATTGCATTGGGTGGAAGTTGTGAATGCATCTTTAATCAGATAGACCACAAACATCATCATCATCAATTTAATCTTGAGTGTTTCATTAACTCTCTGTCAGCGTTTGGAGAATATTTCCCCTCTGCTTATGAAACTCTTAAGCCACTTAAAAGTCCTCATTCCTACTCTTAACAGTTTTCCATGATAGGATCTTCATAAGGTCTTAAGGAGTTTAAAAAATAATTACACTTCATAATTATCCTATTTGGTTGCATTTCAAATTATAATATAACTGGAAATTTACATATAAAGCCAATCATCATTCATTCAGTGATCTATTACTACCTGCTATCAGGTGTATTGGCTGTACGTCCACACATGCAGGACTTATTCTGTTGTCTTTCTCCATGATGAAAACGTGCCCTTAACTCTCTCCTCTTGCTGTAGTCAGCGATTGCCCCTTACTATGGCGAGTTGTTTTACTTTTCACTCTTAAGTCATTGTCATACTGAGGCATTTCTCCTCTATGTCAGTGACAGTCTGACCCTCAGGTAACACGGCATTATCAGCACTTGCGTTTTCCTATTCTTTGCTTTAACAATCTTATAATTCTACTACTGACACTGTTAAAATGACTGATTTTCCTTTATGGAACACTGAAAGCAGAACGTTAAACTCCTAACTCTTTAAGTTCTTTTTTTCTCTTTGATGCTATTTTCATGAATGAACACCTCCTGACATATGGGACAGGAAACACAGCCATATATGGTATTACTGGGACATCAAAGATGCTAATTTACAAGTCTCATGCACACACACTCAAATACGCACAGGTGGATAATTTACACAGTTATCTGAATAGCATTTGTTGAATCTGTATGTACAAACCCTTCATACAAAAAAAGTAAGAGAAAGTTAAGAAAAGCATGCAAAAATGTTCTTTCATGAGGCCCATTGTGTGGAAAAGAAAAATAGTCCGAGACAGTGTGCTGGTGTAGAAACCAGAGAGGACAAAAAACCCTCTGAGATACTCTGTTCATGTGGGGAGAGGAGCTGCAGTGTCTAATTTAAGTCTGTAAACAGCAGACAGAAGCAGAACCAGCACACTGTTCATCTTCATTAGGGGTGTGCCAATACATCGATTCTTAGATGCATCGTGATGCGACACGTGACGATCAGTAACGATCAACAAATGTTCAAAAATCAATTACTTTCTATGATTGCAAAATCACAGAAACACAACCGCAGCACCTGGAAGTTGGCCGGAACGAGCCGCCTGGACAGTTTTAAGGGACAGACTCATAACAGACTGTTAGCCAACACGGCGGCAGCTAACTCGCTGCCTACTGTCACTGAGTGTCACAAGGCGCAACGGATCACATTTGATCTGTATTCTGTACGGCTCGGCATGCATGTGATCCGCGAACTACATGCGAGCATCATAGTTTTACTGTCACTGTTACTTCTGTATAAGTTATAATACCCGAAATCTCAATGCAGAGTTGCTGCTGTGTGCCGTGCATCTCTGTGAAGAGCGACCGATTTAAAAACCGTCACGTCGTCCAGACCATGACTTTTTTCACTGATGTAACTATGCTGTCGTCAAAGAAATGGATCATAACACTGTGATAATTATTGAAACTTTGGTGATATCAGCTATATTAACTTCTACACAGCTCCTCTCTGATCACCGGTGCAGCTCTGACTCACCCTGTCTGTGACACAGCGTGTCTGTGCTGATTGATTACCCGTAACTTCTAACCAATCAGATGTGCTGTAGGCGAGACATTGAGCCAGATGACAGAGCGTAGTTGTGTATTATACTGTGCAGTGTATAATGATCTAATGTATGTATATAGAACAATACTGTATAAGTTTGAAGTTTTTAAAAGAAGTCTTATTTCTAAAGGCACTTGTAATAAGAGCAGCTTTTTGTTGTGGGAAATATGTTGGATCGTTTGGTCTGATATAAATAAAAGATAATGGAGGTCAATTTTTTTGTTTACTTTATTTAATGGATGCTGACAAATATACCTTGTTTAAAAGAAATCCTGTATGGGGAAAACGATGCATCGATAATCGTGATAATTGTAATAATCGTTATAATCGTAATAATCGTTATAATCGTTTAATAATCGAATCGTAGCACCCTGAATCGTAATTGAATCGAATCGTGAGGTCCCCAAGATGGCACACCCCTAATCTTCATCAAGAAGCTGAACCAAACATAAAACTTTGAGATAGTACTTCAAAGGGGTGAGAGCTAACAAGCTATGCTTCTTCTCACTCCTTTTCGAATATGCCATTTATTTCTTTTTTTCTGTGTTTTATTATTATTTTGCTTCCTCAGATTTTCATTTCTATATTATGTTGTACAAAGAAATTGTTTAGTAGCAATCAGGAAGCCTTGTACTATTTCCATATTCGGAATAAATTAATTTTTTTTTAAAAATGGTCAGAGCCTCAATATAGTTTCCTTTTACTCACCTTTCTGTAAATGTTGAGAACATTCATTCTGCATGTGCAGTATTAATGCTTTTCCTTTTAGGAGACATTATTTATTGCTCTGTGATCTTGAAGCCATAATTATGCTGTTTGATGTATGGCAGTGTGTTTTAAGCAGGGTTTGTATCCCTTCTGGACATTATTGTTGCTGTTTTTGTCAAGTAATAGTCATAGGAGGTCGCCATTTGGGGTTTCTGTCTTTTTTCCTTTTTCTCTCTTCACATCTGTCAACCAGTATTGTTTTTACCAGCGTTCAGAATTAATTAATACAACTTTTTGTTCCAAATTGCTTTTGTTCCTTCTACATAATAAATACGGTTTTGTTTTCATTAGTCTGTGTGATCCTGTTCCTTTTGATCAATAAATGCATCACTGCAAACTGCCGTGCAAATGCCAGCTGTTCGGATTGGTTTACGACAATGGAAATTGTTTACATAGACACACTTTGAACATATCTCATAGTAAACACAAAACAGTTTAATTTTTAACACCATGACAGTGTTTAAGCGTGTGTGTGACACAGCGTCGAGCTTATTCTAGTCACCCAAACAATTAAAATGATATACATTCTATTATAAACATAGTAGTTTCATTTGTAATAATGATAAGTTTCTCTTCTATCACAGAATTGTTACAAACACTGGTCCACCTTTGAGATAATCTGCATCAGCTGATGCCTGCAATCATGAGGCAGATAAACAAAAATGTCTGCAGACACATTTGCAGGCAGCTTCATCAGTGTGTCAACTGTGGAACAATGTTAGCACTCCATCCCATTAGTTGTAGCTCTAACGTTGTCATGCGTCCTACTGTAAACTTTTTCCAAAATTTCCTCAATCACTCATCTTTTTGAAATGTTATCATGTTTCCAATCCTAAATGACAGCAAGTCTAATCTAAAACTCTTATTGGCCAGCGATAAATAAATGCTATAATGTATAATGATGCAGTTGAATGATGTCACTTTTGACATACTGTACCCTGCTTTTTTTAGATTGGCATCAGCCATAAAAAAATGATATCAACCACTGTAAAAGAGAAGAGACAAACTAGTCAGCAGATGTTAAAAATATTGTTTGACAATCTGTATAAAATATCGCTGCAATCATTAAGCAGTGATGGTCTTGCATATAGAAGATGACATCTCATTGCAGTATAATCCATTTGTCAACAAAGTACAAGCAGTCTTTGGTGGATTATACCATTATGATCATATCATTTTATTTTATCAAGCAAAAATCTACTGTTGACCATTTACAGCATACCACAGGATTGATGCAGATTTCCTGCCCAACAGTTAGCCATGGGTTTCTGGAAATTTCACAAAAGGATAAAAATTAACTTGTGGAGACCAGAAGCTTGCACAACATAGGCCTAATTCATCACAGTGAAAATTAATTCCATTTTTAAAGCCACAATACTGTAGCTTGCATTAGTGATTTATTTGGCCAAACATGGATGTCAGGAAAAGGATAATGTGAGTGTGCTTTTTTAAATTAAAAAAGCTGGTGTTCGTGAGTTTCCTTGAATGAACTCTAAAGAAGTAATTTCCAAAACATTCCATTTAACAAAAAATAAAGCCAGTTAAATTTTCACTGTGATTGATTGGCTATCTCAACTTAACTTTTCATAGCATGCTGAAATTAATGGACAGCGGTGGGTGCCTTAGGCCAGGAAGTAAATCAAAAAACCTGGACTACTTTTAGTTACTGGTCTAAAACAAGTAAATCCAGTGTTCACACAGCATGAAACATGGCACTAAAATAGCTGTTCATTACACCTTTAATTCCAAATCAACAGCAACTAATGTTAAGTAACTAATGTTAATCAATCGGTATGACATTTACTACCTCTGTTAAACATACAAGCCCCAGATTAATCTTTTATTTGTGGGACCAGAAAGATGGGAAATTGACTACCCACCGTGTGTCATGTTGAAAGACTTTGTTGCGTAACAGATGAGGAGCAGACGGTTCAGTTCTGTCAGTCACACTGTGCTCCTCTTGCTTCCTCTTGGGACATGCTGTTTTCCTGGGCCTCAGAGCAGCCATAAACCCTGTGGGCCCATCTGTAAAACACTGTCAAAGATCACATGAATATGACCAGCAGGTTACTGCAGTAATGCTGGCTAATACCACCCTGAAACTTTCTGAAGTATGACATGATTTAATTGATGCTGATGAACATGGTGATAATAATAGCACATGACCAATAAAAGCTTATATAATAGCAATAATAACATATGAACAATAATAGCTTATAACAATAATATAACAGCCTTGCATACATTAAAATAATAAAAACCTTTGTCTCCTAAAACAGCCACTAGATGTTAATCCTTCAGCCAGAAGTACTGAAGGGTTGGGAACTGAAATCTAAGGACAACATAGCCAACCATTCGACTGGTGCCTACCAGACCCAATCACACCATAGAAATTGGTGCCTGAGTTTGGTGCCACATGCCTGAGCTGTTGATTGAAATAGTTGCCGTGTGTTGTGGACGTTACAGACACATCACCAAATGTGCGTAGTTAACATTACAGCAACACTCACTCTACAGGAAGCCTTCTTATAGCAAGTAACTACCCTAAACATGGAAATTAACAACATGCAACATGTTAATTAGTCAACTTTAGAGGTCCTAGTAGGTGGATTTGGACAGAGCTAAGCTAGCTGTTCCCCCTTGTTTCCAGTCCTTATGCTAACTTAAGCCAATTGGCTGCTGGTTCCAATATGTTGAACATTTTCTTTAACATACTGAAAATGGGAAGACATTTCAGTGTATCAATGCCAATAATCTCTCCAAAAAGATGACAGCTGGTCCTATTTTCCTAGGGTCCTATGATTCCAGGGACCTATGCTCACAGGGTCCTCTGTTCCCAGGGTTCTGTAATTCCAGGATGCTATGCTTCCAGTGCCACATGTTCCCTGGATCCTTTATTTCCAGAGTCCTAGGCTTCCAGGGTCCTTTGCTCCCAGGGCCCTATGCTCAAAGGGTGCTGTGTTCCCTGTGTTCCCAGGGTCCTATGTTCACAGGATCCTTTATTCTTGGGTTCCATGCTAGCAAGGGTCTTGCATTCCCAGGGTCCTTTGCTCCCAGAGTACTGTGCTCCAAGGGTGTTTTGTTCCCCAGATTTATGTGATGCATAATGGTAACATGACAAAGTCCTATGTTCCCAGGGTCCCATGTTCCTTGGGTTCTTTGTTACAAGAGCATATGCTCTCAGGGTCCTTTGCTCCCAGAGTCCTATACTCCAAGGGTCTTATGTTCCCATGGTCCTTTGCTCCCAGAGTCCCGTGTTCGAAGGGTCTTTTGTTTCTAGGGTCCCTTGTTCCTCAGATTTATGACACATAATGAGAACATGACAAAGGGTCCTAAGCTCCCAGGGTCCAATGTTTCCCTATATCTTTTTAGCACACAATTGGTTACATAACGTTGGTTACAGAACATAGGACCCTGGGAATGTAAGACCCTGGGAATTTAGGACTCTGGGAACACAGATATGCTCCCAAAGTTTTTGATGTCTCTTTTGGGTTACACTGCAAGAGGAGGGTGAAGGAAGGATCCCAAAGCAAGCAGAGAACAGATTTTGTACAACTGTTTCTGTATCAACCCTGCTGGGTTTCGGTTGCTGTGTTTGTTTTGCTTGGCCCTTCTGTTGAGGTATTTCTCATCGTATCTGTGGTCGACAGCAATAATGTTTTAGATACATGGTGTTGTGAGGAGGAAACCGTGGCTTACCGACCAATCTAAGCAGGAATAACATACTGGGCTTAACAGGAAATGATGTTTTAAATCATCATTACAAAACTCTTTATAAAAAAATCTCTTGATCCACTTAGCCTTTTCCTCCCAGATCTCCATGTTTTCTTTCCACTCTGTCCAACCCAATCATCATCTTATTATATCTCCTATTCTTGTCTTAACCTCTCCATCTACTTTATTTTCTCAGATGTATTAAAAATCTGAAAGAATATTCTAGCCTGGCACATTTCTCGCTGTGTTCAAATCCAACTGGCTGAGTGACCTGACATCTCTGATCTGAACTCTGTCATAACTTTGAGGACAGATCTGACTAGGCCTCAAGGGAT
>JAJHUR010133246.1:24427-78123 GCA_027495735.1 Lutjanus campechanus | reverse complement strand
CATTCATATTTCAGTCTTTTATCAGTCAGTTTCTTTCCTTTTTAAGGGGATTCTGTACAAAGGTCAGAGCTGAGAAATGGAACTTAACCACTTTTCATGATCCACAGGACCCTAAGGATATTTACATGGTTGGCAGTAAGGTTGAGTACCGCTGCACTGACGGTTACCATCTTGTAGGTCAAGCCACCCTAGAATGCACTGCTGATCAAACCTGGTCTGGCAGCCCTGGATTGTGCACAGGTCAGTACCTATAACCAAGGTTTAACATTTATGGCCAAAATGAATTACAGTGTTGCTTTGTTAAAGTTTGACTTTTCCTCCAGTGTCAGCGTGCAGGATTGGCTCCCTCGCTGATGACGTTATAGCCACTCCTTTAAATCAGGCCTATAGCATAGGGGAGACAGTCACCTTGTCCTGTCCAGCGGGTAGACAGCTACAAGGAGAAGCAACGATTATATGTGACCCCAGTCTACAATTTGCACCAGACCCAGCGAATATCAAATGCAGCCCAGGTAAATATTACTGAATGTTTCATATAAACAGTCTAATGGTTAACATGGAACTGCTTTACTCTTCCATGCACTACATTTTCTATCATTGCATGTATAGTCAATTATTGATGTGGAAGAATAATTTCTATGTATCCCACAGTCAATACACCCCAACCAGACGTCTCTCCCTTGGTGCAATGTAAACCGTGGGAGAAGTCTTCAAGAGGAACATGTGTTTGCAAAATGCCTTTCGAGTGCGGGTATGTTTACTTTACTAATTTTCTGAGCCAGCTATGTGCTATCTCACCTTCAGTTCTCCTCCTGGATGATTTCCACACTGATGACACTGACTGTAAAACTGTCAGAATCCCTGGAACTTCAACAATGCTTAAACTATTCAGAGTATATCAACATTCACACCCATAGCTATGGTTACGATGGGCATATATGTAGATGCTGTATTGATTGTTTTGGCCCATTGCAGTGAGACATCATTGTATTTGCCATACTGGACTGGGAAAGATAAACAAATACATGTAAATGGAGGAGCTACTGTTTTTCTGGATAAAAACGCATAATAATGTTTACATTTCTCAACTGATTTCTGACCAAGTTGTTTTAACATTCAAGGGTTTGTGATCTACATGGAGTAGGACAAAAAGGTTTTTTTTTTTTTCTAGTCTATGTGGCGTCTACAGTATGAACTCCCTCCCAGCATAATATGACCACTCACCATCCATGAAGTCCAAATAATAACCATGGAGAACCAGCACTTTATATCTTAAAAAAAGGCTCAGTGTCTCACTAACTATGTCTGAACAACATCATGTCTTTGAACTACCTCTCACTAGTCTTACGGAGCAATGCGAGTATTCTAAGGTAAGACCTTAACTGGGTGGAAATGGACTTCATCTGACGCAGTGCAACAAGCTGCATCAGCCCTTAGACATTGTAGGGCAAATCCAACAGGGAAGAGGAGCTTAGGCCTTGCAGCAAGTGAACAAACTTGCTGTAAATCCACAACATCAAAGTGGAGGTAATTGGTGGTTGAGGAGGTTCACTGACAGGAAGAAAAGGCCAGAAGTGCTAAAGTTGTCTCCCTTGCTAATCAGGGGCAAATGGATGTGGTTGGAAAGTGTGGAGAGGTAAAAAATCAACTGGAGGGACCAAGGGAAAATGGAAGCAAGCAAGGTTAACTTCATCATTGGAGCTACATTTGATGTGTTTCCATCATCAAAGGATCTTCATTAGTGGTTCGACAAAGATCCAACCTGTGGTATCTGCCCAACTCCAGTGACTCTAAAACACATCCTAACAGGCTATAAGAGGAGCCTCATGCAACGGCACTACACCTGGTGGTACAATCAGATCCTCAAGTGTGCATCATCAACTCTTGAGAACAAATGGAGTTGACCCACTTCTTGCTCCTGAAAACAACCAATCGCCTGAAGGCAGCATCATTCTTCAGAGAAGGACCGAAAAGACCCAAACATCATTCTACTGAGCCAGAGACAGAACACCTATTCATGGCCCAAGACTGAAGAAATGCTGGTGGATATCAGCCAGCAGTTAATCTTTCCACCTGGGATTACCTACACCAACCTCTGGATTTAGTACTCTGGTCCCTCTCCCTCGCTGAAGACTGTTTACATCATAGAGCCCATAGTCCTGTCGGAGGACCCAGCTGAAGAGGCCTACGAGTGTACGAAATAAAGCTATGCAGAGCTGGCAGCAGAGTCGAAATAGCATGGCTGGAGTACCAAAGTCTGTCTGACTGAAGTGGGAAGCAGAGGATTTGTGTCTTCTTCTACCATCAGACTGCTGAAGGACCTAGGAATACATGGACAGGCTATCTGGCAGACCATCAAGTCAGTCTCAGAGGCAGCTGAAAGAGGCAGCCAGTGGATATGGCTCAAGTGGAAAGATCCTTGAACATTAGTATGACATCAGTGATTCAGGAAAACACAGTGTGTACATCTCTGACAGAGATGTTGTGGGCTAATCAATGAGACACTGAAGATGAGGGTGAGGGTGTCTTCTTGAGAAACCCCACCTGTCAACCGTTTGCAGCTCTCAACAACAAAACAAATCTCATGCAAGTGCTCATTACCTACTAGCACCTGAGATTTTTCATTCTCTACGTAAACTATGAATTCTTATATATAAAAGCAACTTATTGAAAATGGTTGAGAAATGTACCTGTATTTTTTTTTACAGGCTAGCCGTGCCCTGTCCTGTATGGTGGTGTTGTTGGGTGTTATACCACCCAAAGTCCAATGTGGTGTATATGTATATACATCTATGGTCACATCCTTGATCTGATCTGCTGCAGTGGTCTCACTATACATCAGCTCTCCAGCCTTAACCTTAATATTTCTGACCACCTAGCAACCACTTTGGACACTGACATCCTTATCCTCACCCCACAAGATCAACACAAAATATCCTTGAGAAATCTCAAATATATTTTCCCCTCAGCTCGTCCAGCCTCTCTTGCCAGTAAAATGTCTGCCTCCCCTCCCCCGCTGTCTGACAATCCCTCTGATCTTGCCAACTATTATAATGACAAACTGTCTTCCTTTCTTGATCAGTTCCCTCCCATTACAACCCGAACTGTCTCTGTCTTGATTGATTTTCTGGCTCTTGTGTTTGGTTCTCTGTTTGATGATGATTTTTGTCACTAGTTCATCTTTGGAGGTGTGTGCCACTGCTGCTTCGGGTAGGAGATCAGTCCTTTTGAATGTGTGCAAAATGCATGCACTGCAGTGTTTGGGGAATAACCAAATGATAGCAGAGGACAGCACCTGCAGCTGGCCAGGGCGCACAACAACAGGCTGTACCGGCTGTCACATGTGGGAGACCTGTGATGGTAGGGACATCTTAGGTTACCAGCAATCTATAATAATGTACATGACCTGCAATTTTTAGTCATCTCATTTATCTCCACACTATTTTTTCAGATCAAGCCAATGGATGTCGCTGTAAGGACTCTGCAGATTGCTCGAACCCAGGATTGAATGTGTGTGTCCGTGTTGGGGACGATGCAGTAAATCAGACCATGAGCGAATGTGAAGCAGGACTAAAGCGATGCAAAGGAGAGAAGGTGTCAGTTGTTAGTATTCTGCCTTGTGCTGCCTGAGGGTGCAGGAGGAGGGTTTGACCTTATGACCTTCTACCTTCACCTTCCTTTCGACTTTAATCTTCTGTAACACTTTCCTCATGATTTTCCAGTGAATTGTGCTTTATCAAGTGTCACTGCTTCAACTCATAGTAAAAGTATGTTATGCATGAAAAAAATATCATGAAATAAGCTGTAAGACAAGAAATAAATAGCACACAAGCCATGCTGAATTTCTTTTCATTATTTTTAGTTTTTGTGAGTGGTCTTTTATGTTGAGATATGCCCCCAAAAGACAACTGACCCTTCCTAAGTTTGCTCTTTGCTCCAAAAACAGTTGAGCAAGCTTGGTATCTGGCAGAACCTCAGTCAGTTTTCTCCTTTCCTCTTTCCTGTATTTAGATATGTGCTGGGCTCATCTGTGTTGAAAAGAAAACCTAAATTTGAGAAAGTTAAAAGATGCTTCTGGGGGACCTGCGAAAGTCAGTCATTTAGTCATCAGTGTTGGGCAAGATATTCAGGAGGAGTAATAAGTTACTTTTTATGCATCACCCCTCAAAAGTAATAATTCTACGTTACTTATTGTTTGGTATCAAATGTAATAAGTTAAGTTTCTCGTTATATTACTACACTTCCTTTTCTATGAGCACATATTCTCTGGGGCCGAACAAACTCAAAATAATCACAATATGTCCACCTGCTCTCCCTCCTCCTCCAGGTTTTGTGGGTAGCAGCTTATGTGACCCGGCTTGCGGTACATGTTACTTGGATTTGTACCTGTAACATAATTACTGTTTTGGAAATTGCAATTCCTTACACCACATATTACTAGATAAAGTAATAATATTACAGTAATATATAATTGAATAATATATTACTACCCAACACTGTTAATCATATAGTCACATCTTAAAGATAAAGTGTATAAGATTAATCAGAATTTATAGGCATAAATGAAATATAATATTCATAAGAATATTTTCATGGGTGTATAATCACCTGAAAATAAGAAGTGTTGTCTTTTCATTACTTTAGAATGAGCTGTTAATATCACAGATCTTTCACAGAGTTTTGCAGCCACCATAGGTTCTCCAGAGAATGGGAGAATGAGTTGATGTGTTTGCAATCTGAAAGCTCACTGCTATAAGCCACTAAATCTTGCACACTACCCCTTTAAGTTAGCTAATAATAGCAAAATGCTAATCTTAAACATCTTTTAACCGTCTTAAAACTCGGTGGTTCGTCAACATAGACAAGCCTAGCATGTGGGATAGGCCTATCTATGTACAGGAAAAAGGAAAAGAGAAAGCTGACTTAGGTTCCACCAGGTACCAAGCTTGCTCAACTGTTATGTTCGCAGCAAAAAAGGGTGGGACTTAGGAAGGGTCAATAACAAGTAGAAATAACTATCACAGAGTATTGGTATTCACAGACACAGCATGTGCAGTGTTGTCTTTCCATCAAGTGTGTTCTTGATTTCTTAATATGTTGCATCGACAATACAACACTGTATGAAGTAGGTCTGGGTTTTGAAAAACATAGCTTCCTAAATGTCCCTGGAGATAACATTTGAAAATCTGTGTTCTGGACTGGTACGGTCTATTTCTAAAGATGCCCTGTGCTTTCTAAACCAGACAGCGCTCAGCCTGCCAAGCAAACCCCTGCTGACAGTCTATTCCTGCCTCTGGCTCGCTGCCCTCTCACTGTGTGAGTGCCTGTGTGTCTCAACCTGCCTGTGAAACTGTGTGAAGACACCAGCTACTGTCTCCTCATCACACCAAAATGCTTTTTGTTGGCAGATGTGCTTCTCTCAGTTACACTATGTTGTACACAGAAGCTGGTAGGTGAAAGAAAGGTGCTACTGTAGAAATGCTCAAAAGCTAGCGCACATGCTCACACTCTTAAAGGGGTGATACACACAAACTGAAATACAGAACTTTTTTTTTTAAATCCAAGTAACTCTAAATAGATATACAGATGGTGACATAATAGATGGGAAAAACATTGGCAAGTTGTTAGGCCACCAAAACCTGAAAAGAACAGCTTCAGTGCACCTTAGCATTAATTATTTAAGGCTCTGGATCTCTACTGGAGGGTTGTACAACATTCTGTAAAAAGATATTCCCCTCATTTGGCATTTTGATGAAGAGTACTGTCTGACACATTTGTGCAAAGCTGTTCAATAGAGTTGCAATACAATGACAGAAATGGCATACTTACACAGTATACAGCACCTGACTCATTTCATTTTTCATTTTTATTTTCATTAAACCATTCAGTTCCTTATGGGAACGGCTGCACATGTAGGATGCAATGGCCAGTAGATCTTTCAAACTTAGCTACTTTTCTCCTTCAATCTGTTATTTTTCAGCTTTATTGCTGAAACACTCATCACCTATGACAGAGAAGCACTTGTAGTCATTGGAAAATGAAAATGCTCAACAAATGTAGATGGCATCTTTCCAACATGCAGTCACATCAGCTGGATGCATCACCATGGGAGACCGCCCCAGGAGTGGAGGTGAGCGGATAAGAGCCATGCTATAGCTGAGACTGCTCCTGGATAATGTTCAGTCAGGAAAATGAAAGAAACGAAATGTGACTCAAGCTGGCTAAACAACAGGAAAACAGAGACTGCTGTGTCCACACAGAGAGATGAGCTCTACAGCATCCCATACTTGCCAACCCTCCTGATTTTCCCAGAAGATTTCCCATTTTTCCCTGCTGTCTCCCTGTTTCTGCCTGGGATCACAATTCTCTTTTATTTCTCTCGATTGCTCACAAATTTCCGCACTTTTTTTCCTCTTCACCATCACACCCTGTTTCTGGGCAATATAAAGCATGTATAACTCCTACTCTGAAAGTCTACTGTTTCCACCTGGACAACGCAGCTACACCAAACCAGACTAAGAAGAATTCCCATTGTTTAAGGCAAGTATTAAAGGAAAAGGGCATACATTTTTTAAAATCTGTAAATCAGTTGGAGAAGGAGGGTAAATCTACAGAGATTACAATACTCACATTATAATGTAAGATGCTGGTATTTTTCTCAACTTTTGTATATTGCTGTCCTGTGAAAATTACGTATCTCAAAAAATGCAACTTTTCAAGAGCTAAGAAAAAGAGCTCTGTTTTCAGCTTTGTGGCGTTGCATTGCTACACAGTCTAACGGGTTTTTAAGTGGTTTATTTTGCTTAAAATGTAAAATAAGTAGTTTTTAATTAGTTATGAAACAGCCTCAGTTTAATACTGATATCTCTATGATCTACATAAGCAAACAAGACCATCAGTTAGACAACTGGCAGTTTCTACAAAGTTATTCTTAATGCCTGCCACCTGGTGAGCTCTCCATGAAATCAGATGATACAAGCTACGGTATTCAGACCAGAAGAGCTTATGTTTACATAGTCCAGGCAAAGTTACAGTGAGTAGTATGTTGGACAGTTAAAAAGAAGCAGGAGAAGATTTTCCTTTAGATAATTATTGTAATTATTATTATTCATTCGTGATTATGGCAGTGGAAACACTACCACTTTTGTCTTCAGGGGCCTCCAAAATTAACACAATATGAAAGATCCTTGCAGCTGACACATGAACTACACTGTGTCTATACTCTGAACATTTTTCAACAGTTTTACATATAAAAATATAATCCATCAACGATATTGGGTTAATGAAGATCTATGAAAGAAACCATGTCAGCCACTGATCACTGCACACTGAGGAAACTTAAAAATAAACTTCTATCCAGCAGCAAAAGTAGGTGACCAGCTGGATCTTGTCTGAGGTCGGGCAGGATAATCTTTCTCTCTCTTTCCTTTTCATTCTATTTCTCCAACGCTCAGTAAATATAAGCAAAAGCTGCTGTTATGGAAAGATTATGTGGCTTTTCTCCCTCTTCCCCTATCTCCATCTATCTTTGTCCCTGTCTCCCAGATAGAACTGTTTATTCTACAAACAGGCTTAACAGAGGTTCAGTCCACAGAAAACCAGAAAAAATAATAGCATACAGTAAATGTTGTTATGTTTCTTCCTAATATATGAATTATTGCATATTAGCCATTGACAGTCACCTAATGTGCAGCCAGTCCATTAAATTAATTCCCTTTGACTCACAGTTTAATTTTTACCAGGTTCCAAACACCCAAAACATGTCAGACAAGTCGTTTTTGACAGTTTGTCTCCACCCAGTGGACATTTTGGTGAAACGCATGCATGAACACTACAGAGACAAGTTTGTTAGTTTCAATAACAAAAGTTTTTATTAACAATGTAAAATGACCTATGTCAGCTTTTACTATTGTGCCTTCACCGTGCCCTAAACATTGTTCACTATCAATAATAAGCAAGACCCATGCTGCCCGCCCTCTGCCTGCACTGACTGCCTCAGACAGAGGGAGGCCCTCCCCGCTTATACCAACCGACAGACTCTTTTCTAACCAACTCCAACTTTGAAAATAATAAGAGAGCATTGCGTAAAGAGTATGTGTATATACAAGTCTAATGTCTCAATTTATAGATAGATATTGTGTGCAAAGAAGTTTTCTTTTTGAGTATTGTATCATATATTCCATTTTGAAGCTGGAAAGTTATAGTCGGGTACAGGTTCTTGGTTTATGGAAGACTAAATTAAGTACATTTAGAAGAAAAAACAGCAAGAAACAGAAAACAGAGACTGTAATACACAACAAACTTACTCTGCACAAACCTGTCATCTCAGCTTAGACAGACAAATGTATAACTTTTGCCTTTGCAAGCGCCATCCTCAAATATTTGGATGGCGTCTATTCATAAGTTATCACATTATTTCTGACAAAAACGGACAATTATATTCCCTTTTTTAAAACATGAATCCTCATTTCATTCACTCACTTTCATGGAAGTAATTGAACATTGACATTATTTCAAATCACCTCTCATTCTCTTTTACATTGGACAAGCAGATATCTGACTTCGTTTACCAAAAAAGGGAAAATTTGTTGCAAAATATCTTAAAATATATGTTCATGACTTTTGTTTTCATTACATTGCAGTTACAATTCTTATTTGTATTACAAAATAAAATTATAAAATGGGCAGCCTTTAAAAAAAAGAGAAAGAGACAATTTATTTGGAAATGGCAGTAATAGATTGGTGGGAGACACAAGTGGTGAAGGACAGTGGGTAATGGTGTCTTTGTTGCCGCCTCCTACCCACGAAGGCGGGGCCCTTAGCTGGTTACCAGGCAACAGAGCCCAAAGAACCGCCTCTTCCTCTGTCGGACCAGTGGGTAGGGAGTCAGGTTCAGCAAACTGCTGTCATCTGGGCACAAGAACACAGGCAGACCACTGCCAAGTCAGACATTTCTGCGAGATTGAGCCACAGTCACTTTCTATCCCAAATGAATATTAAAGATTTGGAAAGTCTCACTGCTCTTTGAGGTTGAGGTATGTGACGTTCAGAAAGTGTTTGGCTTCTATCTTACCTTGGTTCTTCAATGGTAAAGGCATTGTCTCCCTGAGTTTACTGAGAAGGTTCTTCATCTCCCTCATATCCCTGCAATGACACAAATAAGGGCGTTTATGTAGTGTACCTGTAGCATCAATCTATAATGTAGTATATTTTTAAACACACACACATACAGACGGACACATATACACAGGCCCACATGTTAAGCAGGTACTCATCTGCCCCATTTTTGCAATGTGATCCAAAATGTAATTTGCATAGTTAAATGTACTGTTGTCTACTTTCAGCACCTAATATAATAAACACTCTGAAAACGCACAGTACACTCTGTGACTACTAGATGCCGCCCCAGTATGTGATGTATTAGTTACTTTCTAGAGTATATTTTCTCATTTTAGATTATTTTTTATTGTTTAAAATGTTAAGTTTAACTTGAGTTTTTATGAGTTTTCATATCATCTGGGTGGCCAAAATTTAAGAAGTTCAGAATAGGTATTACAACACAAATATAGTGTTTTGTGATGGCAGTTGACTCACGGTTATGTATATTCATTTGTAAAATGCATTATTTTAGTAAATTAACCTTGTAAAAAAAATTCAAGTAGGCTACATACAAAAGAAAACAATCCACATACAGTATGTTAATCAAACAGTTGGTTCAAACTAAGGTCCCACCTCTCACTGGACAGATAACCAATCATATGTGATTGTTTTTTAAAGAAAGCCTTAGCTGTCAAGTCTTTATGTAAATTTCAGAATAAATGTTATAAAGCAAAAGGTCAGACCCTGTAAAGTGCCATTGTAACATGCACATGCACAATTTCACGCTATAATAAACACATACAAACACACAACACTTACTCACAAACAGGAGGATATAACATGCACTGCATGTCTACCTACTTTTCTATGTTTTCTATGTCAGTGGCCACCAGCCAGCAGAGCTGAGGACAGTCAGTGGGGGAGGACGAGGTGTCCTCCAGGATGGGGATGTCTGAGCTCTCTTCGGTCTTGCTGTCAACCCCGGGAGGGCCACAGGAATCCTTCCCTGAAGCACACAAGGAGTAGCTAGCTTTAAACATGTGTCACCAATAAATGCATTAAAAAACAAGAAAAACAAATGAACTTAATTAAATATGCACAAAAACACAGGTTTATAATTGTTCACATATATTCAACTTTGTAGATCAGACTGCTGGTGCTATTACAGAGATGGTTTTAGATGATAATTTAGATAAAGAAATATGATAGAAAGCTGTCAATGAATAATTACATCTGTGCATATACTGTAAAATCTGCTAGAGTTGTAATTGTCTTGGTTTCTTTTAAATTAGAATTTGTTTAAATGAGCAGACACAAGGCATGCTGCATATAAACTAGGACACACACTATACTCACACCTACACACAAACTCTAGTGAACTCATGTATTAACCTTTCCTGTGGAGCTGCAGGGAGCCCAGCAAGCAGACAGATTTGAGCATCTCAGTGATGTACATCTCCAGACAGCACTGCAGCTGGATGAAGAGCCTACAGATCTCAGGATGGATCTCCCCGTCCTCTGGCCTGAAAGGACACATAGTGGGAATACAGTGGGGTTAGTGGCTGGAACGTGATAAGATATAGATACAATGACCATGGATATAAATTAAAATTATAGTTCTGTATCAGCAAAAACAAACAAACAAAAAGGTTTCTTTTACGTTCATGTCTCTGTATACTGTTGTATGCACATGTGCATGTGCTGAAACTAAAATTGGTAGTGTCTAAATTCGTAAGTAAATAAAAGTAAAATTGTAAACAATAGCATAGGAAATAGTGAAGTAAAAAGTAAAAAATAAAGTCACATACACCAAACTTAATTATTCTTAATTATTTATGGGAGAGTATTAGGGGCAGGCATAATGGGAAAAAAATTAGAGCAGAAAGGCTTTTATTTTGCATTTCAAGAGTGAAGTTGAAATGTCAAGAAAGCTGAGTTGTCAAAATGGTGTTTCAACTTTATACACACCAGTTCTACTTTATTCTTAACATTTCAAGTTTTGACTAACTTATTTTTTGTTTATGCCTGGCACTACTACTAAAAGTTTGACTTTATTTAATTACTAGATGAACTGATTAGTTGATTTTGTCTTGTCTAAAAAAGTTATTGTAGTTTGTGACATCATAAACAGCCGCTATGAATGTCATTCACATGCTTTTATTTTGAAATGTCATAACTTTCAACAAATATGTAGAACAGCCCTGGTAATCCCCACAGTTTTGCATTTGAACAGCAGCTACTAATGTCAGAGGGGATTATAAACTCAAATATGTATAAAGTGTTTACCAAACTTTAACAAACCATCTAAAAAGATCAGAGGAGAGATAAGCTGTGAAGTTTATATTAAAGATGACTAAATAGGAGCAATCTGCTTCTTTAGACTTGTTTTTGTTGCTTTGTGTCAATAGCAGACAAGGTCAAAATCTCTGCTGATTTGATTATGTTATTATGCTCGCAGTGTGTCCATATTTCTAGCTTGTTTAACTGTCTGAGAATATATAAATTAAATGCAGTGAAGAACTTCAAACATAAAAACCCCTTCTGAGTATTTTTTTTTATTTACCCAGAGCTGATTACTAGCTTTTATGAGACACCACGGTAGCTTCACAACCATATAAATCTGGCATTGAAGGGGAAACTACAGCAGGTGATATTCAGTGGGTGTGATATCACATGGGAAAGTGACAGCGATGAAAGGCGTGAAACTTGCACCTGGTACGAATATTTCTCACACAAATCGTGCTGCTGCTGCTGCGTTCCCCTTCTTCCGACAGCACGCTTCTCCTTCCCATCACTTGTTTTGTCACAGTGCTGCCTTCTACAGCGCTGTTGCTAAAGCTGCACAGCTGTCATCAATGCTATCCTGCTTATCAGCTTTCCTCTAGTACATCGGAGAGGCCCCGCATCACTCAGACCATTCAGACACACTGGCTTTATTTGATTAAAGGGGAATGACCTGTGCTGTCTAATTCAAGCTCTGTGTCTCTAGTAGTGCAGAGATGAACATTGAAATGGCTCAGAGAGCTTTTAGAGAAGGAGGTTTGGAGTAGGTGCTGGTGATGATTATGACAATGATGTTGATGCTGTTATCAGTGTGAACTTAGAGTTCTCTCTAAAGCTGCTGCACCATCTCTATTTCTATAGCAGCAGCAGGGAATACAAGCACAGGACTATAATGGAAAGTACTTGTTGTTTTGGAGAGACAGGTATAAGTCTATCTAGCTGTACATTTATGAGCTACATGTTGGAAAAGAATAGTGCACAGCATATAGGTTGGAAACTGCACAAAGATTCAAACAAGAAGTTGTTGTATATAAAGCAACTGTTCCACGGACGTTGTAAGATTCATGGGAAACATGCAGCAGATGTGTTCACACACTTACTGTGTGAGTGTGTCACGCACATGTGATTCAAAGCCTCCATATATTAAATAGATAGATTTTGTCATGCATGCAACAGACAGTGAAGGATATGCATTCTTAAATCACTGTAAGATATAGCAAGTTATTGAGCAAGGGTAGCTTACACATTTTAAAGGGATAGTTCAGGCTATTTGAAGCGGGGTTGTATGAGGTCAGCAGCAAAAAAAGCAAAAATTTAGCCACTTTAAAAAAGTCTACCTAAAAAAGTGTACACTGTATTTAGTCAGACAGCCTTTTCTAATGAAAAACCACTGGTATATAAGCCAAATATTGCTCCCTCCGTACCAAACAGTTCCATAGGCGAAATCAGTGATTTTAGCTTGCAGAGAACATGGAAGATGCTAGTCTACCGTTGCCTTGGCAGTTGTAGACCAGTAGATCAGTGGAGTTTGGATAGACCCATATTTGGCTCAGATAACAATGGTTTCACTTCAGAAAAAGCTGTCTGGTCACAAAGTAAAGCGGTGAAAATATTCCAAATACACTGATATTGATTTTCTTTTTAAGGGGCTAAGATACCCTTCGTTGCTGACCTGTCCACAGCAGGACAGTGTTTAGAATCTCTGCTGGTTCTCTGCTTCTCCAAACTGGGGGGGTGCCAACCACCATCTACGTAATACATTGACTATGGATAAGTACCTGATACAACCCCACTTCAAATAACCTTCAAACTTGTCCTGATATTTAATGGCAGATCATTTCAGGTCTCCAATGGTGCTGCAAGCATTAGTCAATTAAAATGGCAAATATTCATCAGCCCCACCTTCTTAAATGTAAGGGTTTTCTGCTTTTCTTTCAGTCAGTTATGATTGTAAATGAAGAGTCTTTGGGTTTTGGACTGTTGGTTGGACAAAAGAGTGAATTCTAAGACATCACTTTGGGCTCAGGAAAGTTGTAATGAGCATTTTTCTGAAGTTTTTGACAGTTTATATACTAAAGAATTAATCAATCATGAAAATAATCAGCAGATTAATTGGTAAAGAAAATAATCATTATTTACAGTCTTTAACAAATGTGTATGCCAGTTATAAGGAGGAATATAAGCTATAGCTATAGTAAACCTGATACTGTTATTGTCCTAACAGTAACCCTGGCTTTGGCAAGCAGCAAGAACTGCAGACATCCTCCAAATCTCTCCCACCACTGGCTTTGGTTTGTCCAATTGTTATTTAAGTAAGTCTGAGTGTGCCAAGTCAACTGGCATCTTAGCATCACCGAGGACCTTCAAATCCCAAGCCTCACGTTGCCCTTCTTCCACTGGCACCACTGTGGAGTAGATGTGGGGCTCAATGGAGGGTACAGGCCAAGTCAACAGATATGTCAAGCTTCTGTCATTGCTGTTCACTACACAATCTTCAACCAAAACTTCTATGTTATACCCAGTGGGCATCAACCACGATTTCAATATTGATTTCTACTTAACAACCATTCTCAGTAACCTTACCAAAAAGCCTCAGGATTACAAAATAACAATTTGTGCATGGTGGAACTCGAAGGAGCAGTGATGATTGGTCAGATATGCAGAAAAGTTGCAGTGACTGGACAAAATTGCAAGGTTTGCAAGGTGTACAATATAAAAATATTGTAATAAATAAATAAATAAATAAACAAATAAATAAATAAATAAATAAATAAATAAATAAATAAATATAACACTGATATTTGACGACAATGTGTTATATTCTATAAGATCATCACAATACAGTGTAATCTTAAAGAAAATGTGTATATTGAGATATATATTGTATATCCCGGGATTAGAACTCTAATCGGGCCTGAAAAGTTGAGCCCAAAATGGCACAAGACCAACAAAATTCTGTCCGAACCCAATCGGAACCAGTCCCTCATTAGCATATTTCAGCCTAAACCCAATTACAGCCTTCCCTCTACATACCAACAGTAGGAGTTGGCAGTGACAGGGACAATACATGGTGGGACTTTGAATTGGCAAGGACAAAATTGGGGAGAAAGATTAAAAACTACCACTAGTACTGATACTACTACTACTACTACTACTAATAATAATAATAATAATAATAATAATAATAATAATAATCTACCTGGCATAGTCTAAAAATATTGTGACATTATTCTCAGATTCAGCAAAGAGTGAAACAACTTTAAATCTAATAATTTTGCAACAACTGTTTCATTATTTTTGATGAAAAACCTGATCCTGATTCTTATTCTGCACTCTAGAAAACCACCCTAACATCCACCGTTGAAAAACATGTTAGTATCCAAATGTTCAAATGACCATAACAGACACTCAACCCACAACACAAACACACACACACACACACACACACACACACACACACACACACCATACACACACACACACACACACAGGGCCATTCTCACAATACATTAAAAACCAACAATACAAAAGTCATTGGCTCCACATTATTGATACTATTATCTCAGATATTCGTCCTGGGAAGCATTCCACTTCATGCATTAACGTTTTAGGCCCAGGCTAATGGCAAGCGGTCAGTTACAGCATGTTGTTGTGATTGCTTCCTGGTAAAGCTGTCCCGCCGCTAGCAATTAGAGACATCATGGTTTTTAACAACCCCCATCCACCGACTTCAAGCTCGTTGGCTTCAGTCTAATGGAGCAGACACTTGGATGATTTCTTTGAAGTGTGAGAGGAGCAGGCTTAAGTATACATGTGCCTAAAAATGGGGATGCTTATGCAAATTAGAGATAAATTTAGATACTTTACAACTTTAGGCGCAGCAGTGTTGCAGAGCGCCCCATTCGGCTCGTTTTTGTCTTTTTTTTATTTATTTTTTTTATTTATTTTTTTACACTTTTCGGAGCGCTTAATTTTCAGCACCATGGACAGCGTGTGTGTGCCAACTCACCCCGATATCAAGGAGAGACTGTGGTGTGCCGCTCTCGCCATTTCGCAGCCTTTAGTTCGGGTCTTCAGCATTTCGGCCCGTAAAGAAGGACAGTCGACAGTGATTTCGCCAATGGAGATGACCAGCTCACGGTACAGAGCCACAAGTGTATTGAATTCTTGGACGATCTGTGTTGCAATGAAATGACACACAATAAGTTATTCCCAAATCTAACAAACGTCCTGTTCTGGTCATTGCAGTAGAAAAAGCTTTTATCCTCGGCCTGCATATTGTCAACATGAAAACAGCCAAGAAGGAAATGCTGAGCTGCACTATATCCAGCCTTACTATTCTGTTTTTTATTTATTTTTCTCCACACTGAGGACAAATAATCTGCCCGCAGGTGCACTCTGGTAGGCTCGAATAGAAGAAGCACTTTAAAAATTGCAACCTTGCACATATGCGGTCACAAAAGCTCATTGATCTCGGAGAGAAACATGTGATTAAGCAAAAAAAAAAGTGAAGCATTGTCATGAAAATAGTCCACAAAGTCAGAGCGCATGATGAATGAACTGATCTTCCCCATTATACTAAGTTTGGTTGCTTGCACAACCTGCAGAGCAAAAATATTTCGTTCATTTTGTGCAACTCCTGCACAGCATCCTGTATACGAGCAGCGAGGCTCCATGACGCTCACTGATGTATGAAAGGCTGAAACAGGCTGTACATATGATCATTCCTGCCAGCATCTGTCAAAACACAGCACCAATGTGCCACGATAACGAACACATCCGTGGATAATCTTGTATTTCTGGCAATTTTCACATCTGCCCTAAATCACCAGCAGCTTTCCACACTCCAAATGCAAATCACACAGTCAATCTGCAAGCCGAGATGATCTGTTTGGCTTCACTGCCGACAAAGCAATGCAAATGCATACAGCTATTTTTAGGCTCCCAGACCGGGTTACTGTCTTTTTTCTGCAGCTATTAACAGCTGTCGCCTGTGCATCCTGCATGCACGGGATAGTCGATGGTCCTAGAACAAAGAAAGGTTGGGATAATAACACAGCACTCCTTAATAGAGGCACCATGCAGGCTTTGACGTGTCGCAAACCTACCATTCTGCAGTCGGCCACGGCGCGCTGGGCTTTGCGGGTACTTTCGGTGCTCTCCCTCCTCTGTGGGTCTCGGTAAGGAGGCTTGCCGATCTGGAAGATGTTCCCGGCGGATCTGGGGCGGTTTTTGCGCCCATTCGATGCAGAACTCATGCATACACATCCACTAATAAAACAGCCCTAATACAGAACGGTTTTGTCTTTTTCCCCCCCAAAACTCCACCACTTTCTCTCTTCCTGCCTCACCACCCTGCACCTCACTGTTCACCTTATTCTCTCCTCCGTTTACGCTCAATTCACCTTCGCCAACTACTGGCTGGGTTGCACCTCGATTATTGTTATTGCTCTGTCTATCTCTCTCACGTTCCTCCCCTCTAGTGTGGGAGACGGAGCAAATATGTTCCCAGACGATTCTCAGAGCGCAGGAAAGGTGCCGGATGAGCGCCTGCGACTCCTCTCCGCATTGCCTTGACTGCGACGGGGCGCAAGTCACCTTCACTCCAGCCGCACACGGTGCACAGTGAAGACTTCACACCCAAAGCCGGAGTCCAGCTAGCTGAAGTGTCTTCTCTGACGCACCGATGTCGGAAGGAGACGATCGCATTCACGGATATTCTCCAAATGCAACCATTTTTTATGATTGCGCGTTTCCATTAAGCACCAATAAGACGGGCGATAACGATCTTTTCTCAGCTGCACAACCTCCTTAGAGGTTGACCAAACAACGCTGCCGATGTCCCCGCTGACGTTTCCGCAGCGCACAGCCGACACTTTAAGCCTCTGCGCCGAAGAAAACCAAGAAAACTTAATTCCTGGTATGGCGGTGTCAGTTCGGTTCCCAGCGTCTGTTTCTTTGAGTGTTCTCAGCTCGTCGGGCGGGCCTATCTCTAACCTTGGAGAGGCAGCAGAAGACGAGCAGTTGCTACAGGCCTGACGTGGCTCTGTGGCTGGCAACACTGCGCACCCAAAGGACGGGAATATTAATAGGGCCCATCAAGTCAGACCCCCGCCCTGAGCTATGTATGAGCTCCTGAACGTGTGAGATTCATGCTTGTAGCCACTTTGTCTCCAAAGTTTAACACAATTAACTTCAATATTGCTTTCAAAGAGTTTTAAAGTTTAGAAGAGGGGGCTAGGCGTATATTTTTAAAAACATTTTCCGTCATAACTCACAAACTACTTGGCATAAGCTAGTCATGATATAAGAAACATGTGCTCTAATTAATTATACAGTATTTTAACTAATAAGTAACTAATAACAAATTTAATACAAGTAGGCTAATAGTAATCCAAATGCTTGCTTGTAACACTGAAAAAGTAATATTAACCCATTACAAAATAAAAGCACACCTGAAGATAATCCCATCACTGATGTAGTAGCCTATCTAATAATGCTGAGATTTTTTTATATGGTTAAAATTCTTTTGGAAGTCAGACATCAGGCAAAACTCTTTCTCTTTGCAGACTGGTTATGTGGTAACTACATTTCAAATGTTTGAGTTGAGTTAAAAGTAATTTTACACTTAAAGTAGTGAAATATGTTAATTTTCTAAAAGAAAAGTATGTCAACACAGACAAACAAGGTTCTTAGATTAGCACATGTGGCTCAGGGCAATTGTAACATTGTGTTACAGACTTGCAGCCATGAGGAAATCTCTACGCTGGCAAGAAACACCTTTATTAGTTTAGTTTGTTCATGTTCATTTCTAATCAATAACCTAGAGATACAATTGATGTAAGTTTAAATTCACAGTGACCTAAGTTTTAGACAGCAGAAGAAAAATACTGCACATCCAAAAAGTAACATCTAATTCTTTTCCTTTTGAAAACCTCTGCCAAAGTGAAACTATCCTGCTCCTGTTTCACAAGCAGAGAGGTAATGTTAGTAAGCATGTGCAGAGTAAGGGTCATCACTCTAGCTTGTTTCTGATTGGAGGAATTGAGTGGGTCGCAATTGCCCCTGATGTCCCATGTTGTATAGTACAGTTTACATACACATCTACTATGGCATATTTATATACCTTTTTTAAAATTATATATTATAATTCTTATTGTGATTTAAAGTTTGTTATATATATTTTTTTTAAATCTCCATTCCTATACAGATATAATAATACAGTATTTTTATAGATACATGGCGTAGTGTGGTATTATTTTAGTAGACTTCACAGCTACCAAAAGTATTTTAAGGTTGTTTAAGGTAGGAGTGCTTTATTGTAGATTTTTAAAATAAGTCTGCAGCTTGATAATTCACAATCTCATGTTGCTTGGTAGTGGTATTAACTGGTTTTCCTCAGGGTAGTCTGATTTGAAAGGAAAAAAAAAAACTTTTGAAACTGCTTTCATGCACACACACAAATAGAGCATGGTGGCAAAAAATAGAGAAAATACCTACAGTATGTGAGTATATCAATGTATAAGTTATAAATTAATGTGCCAATGTGTAGTCTATGGTTACCCCGAAGAGAAAAAAAAAACACCAAGAAAACAATACTCTTTCAACATTTTTTTTTTTTTGTATAACACTGTAACTGTGCCTGAATCCATCTGCAGCTTTCAACGGTGACTATTTGCCCTTCCATGCTTTTTCACAACTACAGAGAGGAAAGTATGTGGTAGATATTCTGAATAAATTACGAGTCCATTTCAGTGTATTTTGAGTGCTCTATCAAAACCTGCAGTACTATTTAATTGTCGATGCAAAGGAAAAAAATTCAAATCCATCTGTGTAAGTGTTTTAGACATACACCCACAGACACAGACCGTGCAGAGTGACTTTCACTGTAATTTCATGTCTATTTAAATGTAACAGATTCTGCAGTAATCGTGTGTTTGATCATTTGGGTGTTGATCTCTCAAAAGAGACAACAGATTTCCTGGTTTCTCAGCAATGACACAATGACATTTGGCCAAGTGTAAATCTAGTTCAACTCCTACTGCCTTCCTGAGTTACCAACCGAAAGTCCTTCCTCATCTCTGGCCCAAACTCTTGGTGCACCTCTCATCATGGAAAGTCTAGTAACTACGGCCTGTTTCCACAGAGTGAACCCAAATATATACTTTGGGGTCTTCTTTGGTTCTTGCACTAGATCTGGGTATTTCCCCAACCACAGAAGTGACGCTTTATGCCTCAGGTGCCATTTTTCATAGCCAGAGGTCTTTCCACCAAGGCCCCAGACTTTGTTTGCTGTGCAACTGAGAACACACCAAAGTTAACCACTTCACTTAACTTATTAAGACTGGGCTCACATGCCTCTACACAATGAATGTAAATAGAAAACAAAAATATAACAATTACATACAATCATATATAAATATATATATATATATATATATATATAATTTTATTTATAAATGTTTTGATATTACAATTAATAAACAACTTAAAACGGATTCATGATATCACAGGTACTTTATAAAAGTAGATATAAATAATGTGCAAACATTAGCTCCTCATTAACTAATGAGCCTATGTAAAATTCTGATTTCTGACTATTAAGATTACTAGTTAATAATCATCAACTAATGGCCTATTAATGACTTGCACTTGATTGTAATTATAAGATATATGTATAAGCCCACCACATACTTTACTCGGATGCAAATGGAAATGAAAATGGAGCTCTTTTTCAAAGTACAAATAGAAGAGTATTTGGTACTGCAACTTACAAACTTGAAATGCTTCAGGAATAAAGTAATTTATTTTGCTGTGACACATGATTTCATTACCAAAAATGGTAAAATTTACAAATGAATTTTAAGGCTACATCTTCATACCTGTTTGTGTTTCTGGGTAAGCTTTATTTGCTATAAAACACAGCGATGGTCGTACAGCCGAACGTTTATTCCCTCCAGGGGGGATTTAAGAACAAACAAAGCACAAAATTCATTCTCATTGGGAAAAAAAACAAAAATTATACAAAATTATAGGACCAGTTTGTGAGATTTATCAGATTTATGGTGTTTTATTTGCAAGATATGGCAGAAATGGGATATAACATTCATAAGTATGTTTTCATCAGTGTATAATCACCTGAAAATAAGAATCGTTGCATTTTCGTTAACTCAGAATGAACGAATAGGGTGCAGGTTCTCTTCCATGGAGGCTGCCATGTTGTATCACCATGTTTCAACAGTAGCCCAAAATGGACAAACTGAACACTCTAGATGGGGCATTTCATGTCTTTCGTGAGTTTGGGTGACACTGTAGATTCTCAGAAGGGTGACGTGAGGTGTTTGCAGTCTGCACTGGCCTTTTAAAACATCTAGCAGGACATACTGCATGGTAAATTAAAATAAAATTGAAACACGTAGGTTTATAAAGCCATAAACGGTTTCAACCCAAGGAGCAAATCTTTCATTTAACTAAGTTTTCTGAGGATACAGAAACATGAAAACCCACCCAAAAAGAGCTCACTCATGTTATTCCTTTGTTCATCACGGGAATATGAAATGTTATGTTCTAGGAGATGTTATGTTAAGTCCCCATGTAGGAACAGGACGTGTGAAACCCACATTACATATGCATCATGTGGAGACAGAAAACAGAGAACACTGGATTCCCAAACATCCCCCTACACCCTACATTTCCCATTTCAATCATTTATTAATGAGAGACAACAAGCTGGCATGGCACACTGTTGTTTTCCCTGCACCATGCCATTCCACCTGCTTATTGTCTTCTCATTAAACCCTATACTGTAGCTCAGTTTAGCTAAAATTATAATTCTATAATTAATAAATATAAAATTATAATTCTAAAATTATAATTCTTTACTCTCATCCTTCACTTTCTAACCTTTCCACTTTCTAAGTTGCTCCACCATTCATCAAAAAGATGGAAAGAAGAGGTAGCAAAGGAAGCAGAATATGAAGAAGCCGATAACCCAGTTGACTGAGTAGATGTAGATGATGACCATGTCCATGTCAAAGCGCCAGCCTCGAGAGTCGTCCTCAAAGTCCATAGCATCCAGACGATAGCCTCCTCCATGGGGGAACTGGCGTCTTGCAATGGGACTGGACTGCCTCTGGAAACCTGGTTTGGGTGACAAATGAGGCATCTCATCTGGTGGGTTTCATTTAAATAATATCTGTGAAATTGTCTGTAAAATAATTCTAAAGCATAGTTCTATGGTGTAGTAAAAAAAAAGCACCAAAATGTAAGGAATGTAGCCACTATTGAGGATGTTTATATCCTCAGTGATGTTTCTGGGAATCTCAGGTTCAATGACACAAGTTTACATTCTATGATTACACACATGTTGTTTTTAAGTGAGTGATTCTGATTTGTTTTTAGACTAATGTTGCATTCATATGCTCCTCAGACGGTCCCATATCCAATATAGTTTGGAAGTCATTCTTCTAACTTCAGTGAGTTCACAAGATTTTAAGCTACAATGTGGAAACAACATGGACACTACAAAGGGTAGGGTATGGTTGTTGTTGTTACTTGTTGTTGTGTCTGGGCGATGGCTTGGCTGAGACTAGCATCCTAGTAAAGATTCATGTTGCTGTCCAAGTATGCTGAAAGCTTTATATTACAAAATGGCTTTGTCCCACACTTGTTGCTGCACCACTACATTCCTTAAAACCAGTAAAATATTGCTTTAGTTGACTTGTTATCTAAACATTTATTTTTGTCCACCATGTATTGCATGTATGATGTCAACAGATGACAGTCTGGCCAGGCGTTTACCATAATTTTTCTCTCCAACAACTTTCCAGTTTTGATTTGAGGGGATGTTCACATGAATTTTCCCAGTCAGGAACTAATTTTTATGATTATTCCGACACCTAATGAATGTAGGAAAATAAGGGATAACATGTATAGGAAATATAATGGGACAACTGAGTAAAGTTTAGTGACCTTTGAAATAATATGTTTGGTTTTTTTTAACAGATTTTGGTTGGTGCCAAGCATTTATTATGGAGGTAAGATTCAGCTAGAATGAGGACTCACAACCTGAGTATTTTAGAAAATACCAGACCATTCCTGCAGAATTATCAGCTTTTTCACTGTCCATCTAAATGCTCAGTTGTTTTACAAACAACCATTATTTTACCAAAGTATGGCTTCATTACTTTTAAGCTGTGAGCCCCGGTTGAAGTATAGTTTATTGAGTTATATTCAACTAAGTAATTGTTGCCATGAGGGTAGAGTCTTTAATACTAACAAGAGAGATTTGGGATTTCTTATTACTTTAATTAATGCATTAATATCAGTAGTTGTACATATGGTAGAAACAAATTTTGGGGAATGCTATATCACTGCTTCCCCTCAGGATATTCTCTAAACATTCTGTGTATTGTAAGAATTTGCACGTGTGAGTGTGAAAGGCAGCCGCTTACATTTGTATTCTGTATGCTATAGAGTCGAAGCATTGAGTTTAATATGCCACTGAAGCCTTCAGGTACTTTTAGGGAAAAAAAGGTAAGCTGATATATTTGTGTTACTCTGTCACAGGTCGTACAGTATTACAAAGTGAAAAGCAAATGTAAATGCAAATGTGTCCTATACTATTTTTTCAGATACGATTAACTGATCCTGAACACACAGAAAAACTCCCTGTGAAATAAAAACTTGCCTCCAAAGATACGGAAGAGTTTTCTGCAGCTTGGTAGAGGCCACTTTGCACAACTTGCTTTCTGGAAGTTTTGTTTCCGGGAAAGGTATTCCTTTGGGAAGAACGTCCTTGCTGTTTGGTTTAGCTCTGTAAGGAAAGACAAGGAGACAAACTCAATATTATCAAAAGCGAACATCTTTATTCACACCTCCACTTCTTGATTGCCTGGATAGATTATGTTTGATTTATTCAATATTCAAAAAAAGGAGCAGATGCAGCATCAACAGCCTCATTTTCTCCTTGTTCTGTTTCCGTGTGACCTTGGCTTTGGTAATCAACACAAGAATCTAATCTACAATCCTTGTCACCTAATCACTCACAAGAGCCCTCAGTGCGTCTGCAGTCCTCATAACCACGGCCACTCTGTCTTTTTATGGCCACAGCAGTGTCCCTGCCGCTCACTTTCTCCTACATACATCCAGAAGTAGGCCAAAGTGAATCACAGGACTTCATTACTTATTCATAACCCTTTCCAAATCAGACTACATCCTATGCAATCAGGTGCACTGACCACGAGGTTACATAAAGTACGCATGTGACGATACAGCGTGTGAGCAAAAATACTCTTATTACAGTTTAGTGTGTAACATTGTTGTGTGAAGACATTATATTTAAGACCAGTTTTAATTTCCACAAAACATCTGGATTGCACTTTATTTTACAGTACACTACTAAGATGTAACAAACCAGAAGACAAAATCTAGAAATTATATGTTCTTTTTTTAGACACTATCAGACACTTTATTAGAGGGTAATCGGGAACACATAACAACAGAACCCTCCTGCAAACTTAAGTGAAATCACATATCTGCTACTTTCCCTTTTTAAAACGTTATGTGAGCCAGATCTACAAGTAAAGGCCAAAATTGTAGAGGTAGATGAATATGTTTTCTATGGGTGACTGCACAGATTATTGTAATACTGTAAGCAGATATTTGATTTGATCAAAGATGTAGACATGGGTCTTGGCTACTTGGCCAATTGTTACCTCTATTGTTACTCTCTGATGAAGTGTAATAAAGGGTCCAATAGTGTCTAATAAAGAACATGTTATTTTAGTGTTTGCATTATTTAAAAAAAAAAAAAGTATGGCTTGTTACATCTTATTAGTGTATCATAAGGTGTATGGTGTGTATTAAGGGTACAGCTGTGTTAACTGATTGATAAAAAACATATTCTCTCTAGTTTCACTCTAAAATGTCTTAAATACAAATTACAGCTTTTTATGTTTTATTAGTGTTCCAACCAACATCTGTTCTTGTCATATCGCAATGCATTTTCCACCCATAAGGAATACTACTTCTTATCTCCATCATAAAGCAGTAAATAAAAGTGTTGGGATTGTGTTTGATTTTGTCTTCTCGGTCTGGGTGACTCATCTGGTCGGAGCTGAACTAAAGGTCTATTCTGCTCCCCATGGGACATCTGCAGCTGGGCTCTCTGAACAATCTGTGGCTTAGATGTCATCTGCTCAACAGCCAAAACACATATGAATACACACATACACGTAATCCTGTGTTTGTACACATTTACGTTGTACTGTCAAGGATATTTTATACTGTATTTTTTATCCATGTCTCAATCTAGCATTCTAAGGAGAGCTGTAAGTAGAGGGGATAAGTATTTCAAATCATGTGAATTGTACAGTAAGTGCTTTCTGCTCATTAGCTCACCCTTCTGGAAGAAGACATGTGTGATGATTGTTCTGCAGAGGGGGCAGGGGGTGTTGGTAGGGCTGTTCTTAGCCAGTGTCCTCAGACAGGGTTCACAGAAGATGTGATTGCAGGGGTGACACATGTAAGGGCTGAAGTACACATCCAAACACACTGCGCAGATGTAACCTTCTCTGTCGCCAGCACTCACGTCCTCGTCATCCTCGCTGCTGCTGCTCGATGGGTTCGCTGTTGAACTCTGGGAAAGGAGGAGAAAATCCCTTTTAAACAATGAAGAAATGGATTGTGAATCAGCACCCAAGCATGTCTTTTCTTGTAGACATCCTCCTCATGCAGATTAATTTATGTATTTACATGCAAACAGGCCCATGTTAGAATTGTAACTTGACTTGGACTTTAACATCAATGTCTCATGGATTCATTTGGACTGAGCCTTTTGACTTGAAAATACCTGATACCTTCCCCCAAGCCTAAACATGAAAATTAAAAAGTGTGAAATCACAAATCAGTTAACTGTAAGTATTGATATCTTGTTTGTAATATATATTTGATAATAAATATATATATAATATATAATGTAAATAATGCAATGCTTCTTAAACATTCTATATGCTCTTAAATCATTTCCATTTCCTTTCTTGCTTTGTCTCCCTGACCACAATACATATTGCAATAATATTTTTATTGTGAATTCTTTGGCCACAATAATCCCATAGCAAAATTCTGATATTGTGACAGCGCTAGTTTGAATCAATCCGACAGTATCTGATCATGTTCCACAAGAAACATTCACATACAAAACTATGAGGTGGTCAACAAAAAATGGATTGTAGCTTACAAAATGTGCAGGTTCAAAATTACAGACGAAGCCGCAGCACCTTCCGACTTCAACATTTAAAATTGCACAAAAAACAGTGAGTCAAGGCTAATATTAACATAGTGTTTTGTGAGCTAACATTTAGCTGATGTTAGTTTCACAGCTAAGTATCTTTGTAAATCATTGAGACTGAAATCTCACCGTTAACCTACAATGAGACTTGTTTAGGACTCAAAATTCAAAGTTTAGGTCTTGGGATTTGACTCTGGACTGTCCTTGGGGGAAGGTATCAAACCTAAAGATTAAAAAATAGCCTGTGGTAGTCAAGAATATGCCATGAATCAATTAATCTTCTGAATCAACTTAATTCCCCAGATCCACTTTGTTACAACCAATCCAAAAGCATCCAATTACCTTGCCAAAGAGAACCAAGAAGAACTAATTTATATTGCTAAGTGGCAGTGAGAAAAAATTATACCAAAGATAATTTCATCCAAAACATATGCAGTGGTCAACAAAAAAACTAAATGTAGTATGCAAAACACTGCAGCTTGAAAATTACAGACAGAGATGCAGCAACTTCCAGCAATGTTCAACATTTGAAGTTGCACAAAGAACAGTAAGTTGGGCCTAATATCAAACACACAATATGTCAATTCTGATGCTGAGGGTCTCTGTCATATTAAAACATCATGAAGTGGGGTGGGATCATGCGTGTTGTTATCTTCACTTTTAAACAGCCACCATAGTTGATAGAAATCCATCTGACATTACTCAGGCAGAAATCTTGATCATGGACAAGATAAGGCCTTTGTGCGCCGACTTCCTCGCTTTTTGACATATCCAACGTGCATTTGAACATTATTGAAAAGTACACAACTCAACAAAATACGATAAACAAAAAAACATATGTCTCGCATTTTTAGATATTTTCATGCGTAAATGTTACATATAGCTTTAACATACTGTAGTTAGCAAGCTAAATCCGAGCTAACGTTAGTTTAACAGCTAAGTAACTTTGTAAATCAATGAGGCTTGAAACTCACTGTGACATTCTGATTTGCTTAGGACTTGAGACTTGTGTCTGGGCTTGCCTGTCATGATTGGCTTGAGACCAGAGATTGTATATAGAAATGGTGGCTGTATGGGCAAGAACTTGAAAGTGCATTACTTTTGTGCAGACTCAAAATTATGTCACCAGTGCAAGATGGCAGCGGTCCTGGCCAGGATATTTTGGCTTCAGTTTTGTACAGTGAGAGAAAATTGAGCTGTGGCCTCCATCTTTTATTTACATCAAAATTTGAGTCCAAAGACTTGAAACTTTTGATTTGCAAAATAATGACATGGTCCTACCTGTATACAGTATCCAGCACTGGTAATTGTTGTTTTCTTTACATTTTGGATGATATTTGAATCGGATTAGTGCTAAAATAGACAATCCTGACTCTATCTAAAATATGAAAAAGAGAACTTCTGTGAGGTTTCTTTTAAATCATTTCAAAGGACCGTCTCATATTCTATCTCTAAAATCTAAAACTGTGGTGGCAAACCCATTTCTGCAGGGTCATGTCTACATGGAATGAGCTTCTCAGACAGACAGATTAAAAACTGAGTATCTTTCTCTGCATCAAGTAAAAGAATAAAGGAGAACAATCCAGATATCTGAGCCTGCTACAAATGAGGTTATGAGCATGTATTATCACCACAAGATGTCATTGCACCAGCTGGCCATGAATATAAGTGAAAATGTGTTCTTTTATGGTCCTCTTGAGATTCAGTTCAAAATACTCTTCTCTTGATGAGTGTAAAGGTCTTTGACACCCACCTGCACAGTATAATAATATGTGTGAGGACATGAGGGTGTCAAGTGTGAGTTTGGTGGAGTGAAACATCTACCAACTTATATTTTCTCACATCTTAGTGTAAAGTGTAAACATTATTTGTTAGAGAGAGCAGTTTGACCCTGACGTTGACTTTAATTCAAACTCTATTACCTTTGCAGAAAACAGATAGTTGTTGTATCTCCCCAGATAGAGTGTTGCTATTCTTGAGGAATATATTGTAGGTTTTCCATAAGGCACAGCATGACTCATGCATAAACAATAAATACTGTAAGATAAAACATTTTGTTTACACTGCATATGGCCCGTCCTCTATTTTTAATCTAGTTTGTATCCTTTTCTTTCATACAGCACAATGCATCTGCCACCCCCACCGCCTCAAATCCCTCTTATCTCCTCAGCAGTCAACTTGCCTCTGCACCTAAATCCACACTCAGCTTCCTTTTTCTGGATCATATGTGAGGATATACTAAAACTCGATTTGAGAACAGTATCCGGGGCCCCTCAAGTCCCCCACCTCCACCCCCTCAGACCTGTGTCTGCAAACCCCTCAGGATCAGTGTCTGAAGCTGTATTCTTGAGAAGGGCCTGGGGGTGCTTCCAGAGTAATTACCACCTTCTCACCCAGGGGGAGCTCCAGGGACTTCCCTGTTGCACCAGCCCTGCCTCCCAAGGTGTGTCATTAACACAGAGGAGAGAACACAGAGAGCACAGCCTCTCCCCTGGCAACGTGCACCGTGTAACATGGTAGCCATGTCTTGGTTACATTTGTAAATGCATAATAAGTAAATACAAACAGTTTGTGTCATAGGAAATTTAAGTTTAAAGTTTAAAGTAAAATAAAAAAAAATCTTTTCGAAAACTTCTCTATGAACTTCCATTAGATTGATTTGAATAGGGCCTACTGCACCAATAACCTGAAAAACATGTGGTTTGTGTGAACTTGAAAGAATTGTAGTTCTCTTACATAAGCAATAAAAGCTTCTGCAGAACTACAAGCAGCAACTAAAACCACATTTCAGCTTCCATGCAGCAGCAATTAGAGTAGCTGGATAAAGTGACTGAACAATCCAGCACTAATTGCCTCTCCATCACACAGGATGCAACCACTTCCTGTGGGAAATTGGATGACAATAACACACACTCTGACCTTTGGTCCACTGTATACTGTATGCAAAATGTACAGCAGAAAATTGTTACATAAGACTCCATCAGAAGGGTTAAAATCATGTTTTCCACAAACCAAGACAGGCAGTGAAGGGAAAAAAGAAACATAAAACACAAATTGTGAGACATGTACCCAAAGTATAAACCAGGCTTTGTGAGCAAAGGACCAAAGAAAAAAACTATTGTTGTCCCACATGCTCTGGCTAATAGCAGAACTGCTGTGGTTGTAGTGAGAAGCTCCCATGTGAGAATGAGTTTAACTGTGCAAGTGCAAAGTTGGACAGCACTGAGAAAAGAGCATGCATCCTCAATAAGCCTTGAAAATGATAAACGACCAAGCAAGCTCATTCGATTTCCTCTAAATAAATAAAAGTTTAACGGAACAGTGAGGAGATCAATACCACTCTCATGAATGTGCATTATGTAGGGGGCTTAGCTTAGCATAAACACTGGAATCAGGGGAAACACACACCATTAAAGCTCACGATGTAATACGCCATATCTCATTTGTATAATTCTTTCACAGAAATGTTAAGAAAAGTTAACAAGTTGATGATTTCCTTCCTGGAGTCTTACTTAAAACTGGACCAGAGATATCAATAATTTTCAGTGGAATGTAGGTTGAAAAATTGCTAGATGTTGCTCGATTGTGTAACACGCTAACTTACCAGTCGGTGACATGATTATATAACTATTCACATGCAAGACTTCAAAACATGTCAAGCTCGACTCTAACTGTTTTTATCATTAGTTATTTTTATTTGTTAAGCTGGTATCATCCCATCATGCTTGTAAATCTAGCTCTAAATTCAAAAACCTTTTTATGAAGGCTGTTGAACTGGGCCAAGTCACGCCGCTGCCCGTGTGCTCCGTGGGACCTAACTTTGGAAAAAATATGAATGTTTTCAATCCTACTTGAATTGTGCTATGAATTATGATGTTTGCCAATTTAAAAGACAACTTTACAAGTCAGTTTGTGGTAGGTTTGTCATAGTTTACTTTAGTTTTGTATGAAAACCCTCAGTGAACTACATCTCTCATAGGGCAGGGGAGGGACTTTGGCTCACTATAGAGAGGATCCAGACACTGGAGTAGATTTCCTCTTGTAAGTATTTTGAGAAAAAAGTTGGAGCACATAACTCCCTGTAAAACCACAACTTAGCTGACATATTTTTCATTTCTGCTTTTGTTCACATTAGTGAGCTTTAGATTTGATGATCGGCATGTTTTTTTTAACTTTGGAGGAAGCCAGGCTAGCTGTTACCTTCCAGTCTTTATATTAAGCTAAACAAATCAAAGCTAATCACCTCTTGATCCCCCTTCAAGCCTAAGAGGACCTACAGTGGCTGTTAAACTCAGAAAACATGCAAAAGGCCATATTTAGTGCCAGTGTTTGATTTGTCCATTCTGGGCGACTATAAAATCATGGTGGTGCAATATGGTGGACTATATGGAACATAACGCACTCCCTCTGTACATATAAACAGCTAACACCTCAGGTAATGAAAAAACAAGTTTGTATTTTCAGATGATTAATAAAACACTAAAGAAAACATACGTATGATTATTATATTCCATTTCTGCCAATAAATCCACTTAAATCTTACACACTCGACCTTATACATTGGACCGCACAAGCATAAGATCAATCTTCTCATCTAACTCTCAGCAAGAAAGCAAATAAGGATATCCCCCAAAATAAAATAAAGCAAAAAAGCATTACTAAACACACAAGCTAGCTAATTTTGAAATATATGGGGTATGATGCAGTTGCATTGTAAGAGAGACTGAAATAAGAAACTTGATTTTCTTAGATTTGTCTCTTGAACTTTAATTGACCTTAACTTACACATATCCTTCATGTATTTTCCTCATGGTGGCATATGACATCTGTTCTCCACCAAAATAATCCGCCACATTGTAAATGGATACAATTCTATCTTCTAGAGCCAGACAGTATGTGTATTATGTATCTGTATCATGCTTGAACATTAACACGCCAACTCCAGCGCAAGGGAGAGCTAAAAACAATGTAACCAGCAGGGGGGCATGGCACTAGGAAATGGATATTCTCTGTTTCAAAGCAACTAATTCTATTCAGCCGTCTCTAATTCAGCAGTCAGAATAATTTCAATCCACCAACGTGACTGCGGATCTGCAGTAGCCAATCAAAACAGAATCTGCTCTTTTGTCTGGTTGGTTTTGAAGGGCTCTCTGCCCAAGCCTCATCATGCAACTAATTCAGATGTAACCCCACTTTAAACCACACAGACAATGGCTATTGAGATGAGCTGGGTGCTGATAGGGCTGTCGAGAGTCAGACTCTAGATAGAAATGAACACACACAAACACATGCACATAAATACACATGTAACCACACACATTCACATGAAATCACAGGCGCATACAGTGAAAAGTGGACACAGCACAGCAACTTTAGTCTGATTTTTAAGCCTATTTTGGGCCAATCACATGCACACACAAAACTCGTACTTGCTTTTTTTTGCAATAGCCTCCCATCTTAAAATGTAAATAGACCTTTAAGTGGATCAGTTAGGTAATTTAAGGCTGAAGTGCCTCACCATAAATTTCAGAGCATCACTTGAGAAACTTTAGAGTTTGCTGCACCCACTTATTCCCTAAAAGTCATGGTACTACCAAAATAAAAGAAAGACTGCACATTTTTTTCTTATTCAGTGTGAAGTATTCTGCTCTAGCAAACTGTTGAAGACTGCACACTGAAAGTTTGATTTGGTGAATAATAAAAAGTTTGTCATTCAGTGGTAGATAATTGCCCCTACTTGAGGTTTTGGTTTTGTTTGTTTCTCAGCAGGATTACAGAAAAACTGCTGAAGCGATTTTCTTGAAGCTATGTGGAAGGCTAGCATGGGGCAAGGAAGAACCCATTAAATTAGGGAGCGGATCCGAATCACAAGGTGGATACACAAATTATTTTCTACTTCTGTTAACATCACAAGATAGAGCCTTGGTGGAATACCCCAGTAATCCCTGGGTAGCCCACACATGTAGCTGCTCAAAAAAATAATGGTACTGAGCACTCAGTGACAGTGGTTTCATGGGAGAACCAATACAGTTGTAATATTGCGTCTTGAACCAAGGTGAGGCAATGGAAATGAACCCTAAGAAGCTGGTATACGTATTGGCAAATACAGTACATGAGTTTGTGCATCGACCCAATCTGACCTAATTTATTAACCCCTAAACCCTGCTATACCCCCTCACCCCCCAGATAGTGAGGTCATATTCTATGGCATTCTTTCTCTGTATGTATTTATTCATTGTTTACAAAAGGTTTACCCTGAGCCAGTTCAGGTCAGGTATTGGAATTAGTATCGGAAAGAAAAAATAGCATTGAAACAAATGGATGTAAATGGACCTGCATTTGTACACGGCCTTTCTAGTCTTCTGACCGCTCAAAGCGTTTTTACACTACATATTACATTCAGCCATTCACACACTAATTGTATTCACAAACCACCTGCCATCGGGAGTAATGTGGGGTTCAGCATCTTGCCGCAGGATACTCTGACATGCAAAATCGAGGGAGCCAGGGATCAAACCTCCAAACTTCCAATTAGTTGATGACCCGCCACATATCATGCAACCAATTATGCTATTATTCACATCCAAATGTGATTTGTCTGCAATAAACTCCACCAGAGATATGACGGAAAAATGTTCAAATATTGATCGTGAAGTTTGCGTTTGCAGAGTGGAGTATTGGCCTTGGTGGAGGTCTACGCTCTCTGAGAGTGCTTTAAGTTGATAAATTATATAGTAACAAAGAGATTTCATCACCATCCCTGTGCTTCTTGTGGTACGTAAACACATGAGATACTTGCCTAACCTTAATCCTAAAATCACTAGAAAAACATTTGGTAAAAGAACAGTGACTTCAGTATTCATTGTTATATCGAAGGCTCAGTTAATTGTGTCATTCACCTGTCTGCTCTCCTGCAGTTGGCTTTGTCTCCACCTCTCCCTTCTCCGCTGCCTCCTCCGTAAACACTTCATCCTGTTCTTCTCTCTTTTACTCATCCTCCTCTCCCCACAAGGAATGCAAGGCGGCGCCGCTGCTGAGGTTACAGTTTGACTCATCACCTCCATCACACCACTGCCTCCTTCCTCGCCATCTTCCACATTTTCCTCCTCTTCTTCCTCCTCCTCTTCCTCCTCTCCATGCTCTGAGCTGGTGAGAGATGTCTGAGTATGATGGCTTTGTGATGATCGTCCAGTTCCTGCCCCTGCTCTCACATCCACCCAGAATGGATCCGAGTAGTGGTGTGGGTCTCCTGCAGCTGTCCTGGATGAGAGTCTCTGAGGTGACCGAGGTGTGGATCTGGTTGGGATGGCAGGCTGAGGGAGAGCAGAAGACATTGACCTCATTGCTGGCCAAGGACATTGGGGGTTTAAATTGGCAATGATGGTCCTGGTGCAGCCAGTACTGTGAGGTCTAAGGCTTGTTTGTCCCCTCTGCGAGTTTGATCCTTCTCCAACATCCAAAGTACTGTTTAACTGGATGTCAGAAGTGCCACTAGACGAACTTTCAGTGCTTCCTCTTCCCAGTTTGTCCTGGGCTCCATCTACTTGTGTCTCCGTTCTTTCAGTCTTTCTCTGCCTTTGTTTTCCTCTTTCCCTGCTTCCTACATACTCAACATTTTGTCTCTCCTCCTCCCTTTCTTGGTTTCCCTCTCTCCATCTTCCTCTGTTGTCCTTGCTACAGGTCTTTCTGTAAGCTTTCCTCCCTGGCAGGGCAGGTCTCACCAGATGATCCACACTGCTCGACCTTCCCTCTCCGGCTGGATCTGCACTCCTCAGCCTCGGCCTCACTGGCTTTACACATGGGTTATAAGTCTCATTGTTACTGTTCTCTTCACCGGTGTCCTCAGTTCCACAACCTCCAACTGTGCTTGAGCCGGAGGTTCCCACACGGGAGCTCATGACGGTGCTTTCGAGCCCCTCAGTCACCAGCAGAGAGCATCTGATGCAACTTCAACCAGCTAGCCTGGTCTTTCCCCTGTCATTTTCCCCCAAGTCTTCTCTCTGCCTCCCACTCCTTCTGGATGTAGAGGTTCAAGCTCTTTTTCTAAGAGCTAGAGGGACTGTTCCAGCGTAGAGGAGGTGAGCAGTGCAGCCCCTGGCCTGGCCTGTCCTGCCCCTGTTAGCCCCCTGGGACATTCCACACTGTTGACAAAGACAAAGTCCCCCTGGTGAGCCCCACTACAATAGGTGCACTGTTCATGGCCTCACTATTGTCCTGTGTGACCTATAGAAAACACACTGCTATGCAACCCCTGAATGCACAAAAATAAGGTGAAAAAGCCAGAGACACCTTTTTTTCTCACGTCCACTAGCATAGCGTCAGCTTTTTTCACTCTGGGGTTTATAGGCAGAGCACAGAGCAAGTGGTTGTGTGTAGTTTTGATAAAAAATATAACTTCTCAGACTCTTCCATATTTGATGTCTAATTTTTAGTTTCTGCTGGTGCATTGTTGTCTATGACCTTGAGTGTACTTGCCCCTGAGAAATTCCTAAACCCAAAGATACAACCCCGTTTCCAAAAAAGTTGGCACATTGTGTAAAATGTAAATAAAAACAAAATGCAATGGTTTGCAAATAATTTTTGACTTGTATTCAATTGAATGCAATACAAAGATGAGATAATAATGACATGTTTCAAAGTTGGGACAGGGGAAAGTTGTGGAATGTTCAAAAAAACACCCGATTGGAACTTTCCACAGGTAATCAGGTTAATTGGTAACAGGTGGATCATGATTGGATCCACAATAAAAACTTAAAAGCCATGATGTCTGAACAAACAACATACCAGATAACTTGTGTAAGGCATGTTCAATATAAAAGAATAGTAAAGTAAAGTTACATGTTTTATCACACAGTTACCATAATATTTTCCATTCATCTGCACATATCCTCCCTATTTCCCTAAAAAGCCTTTGTTGTTGTTTAATTTTATTTATTTATTTTAGTTATTTTTTTATATACATAAACAGCTTTTAAAATTCTACTTATGTAGCAAATTTCATAGTAAGTAAACTCAATTAACTTTTGTAAATACTAGGTATGCATCATTTGGATTTTTTCAGCCAATGCCAACGACAAACAATTACCTGCTTCTCACTGATAAGATAATCAAATATTTCACTTTTTTGTCATTAAAAAAACAGATTCATATAACTTGAAGTTTATGCACACCTGGGGGTCAGAAAGATAGTAGTTAAGATGTGTGATCTAATTTTGCATAGCTCTGACTGAAACAAATCTAATTAACAGTTAAGAAAAATAAAGAGCAGTTCTCACTCTTCAAATATTTTCCTTGTTAACTATTTCAAAAACTTAATGTAATTTGGATTTTATAGGGTATTTAGCTTAAGAACGCAGATAAAATGCTTTGACATAATCTGTCATGTCAGATATTATCAGAATAATAACTAATAATATAATACTCCCATCACAAGTTGATTATTTATTGCTGATTATTTATACACATGCATATACTACACACTATACTACACACTAAAATGTATGCATCCAGAAACATATGTAAAATTTGTTTTCATTTGTCCAAAAATCTCATATGCTTATAAACTGATCACATGTGAAAATTGTCTTTAATGTGACAATGTGATAAACCTCATGTGTGTCCATATATGAATTTATCACAAGTGACATATGCTGTGTGACATGAGAATTTACATGTTACATGTTACATATGTACATTAAGATATATACAAATATTGATACCAATCACTATGACCAATTATATCATACGCATTGTTTGCTGAATTAACATAGAGTTAGACCAGGGCCTACTATAAAAAGCAGTGATAGAGAAAAGCAAGCATATAAACACCGAGAAGTTGTGTCACACTATACAAAGATATCTTTGCAAATCATATATGGCGTATATGACATAGCATACTGTAAAAATTTTAAGATCTAATGTTTGCTTAGACTAAGTGGTTCCATGATATCTACACTTCACTGTATACTGAATACTTGTTTCACTTTATTTAGCATTGAAAATTCTGAAGAATTTAAAACTATGCTATTTCTACTTCTGTTTAAGTCAAGCAAAGGGTTGCAACAGTTCTTCTAGCACTACTAACAGTTTTCCAATGTTTGTGTTTCTCCACTAAGTTTCTGATTCAAGCAACACTTGTAACTTTGCATTGACACCAACATCAATGAGGAGGTCGTGTCAATATATTCCTCCTCTTGCTGTTCCTACTTTGACTCAGAAATCTCAGAGATGATCACATTATTTGATTGGAACATTGATGAAGCGCTTACAGCAGTATGGCAAAGTCACTTGCATCCAGAGAACCTGGAGACAGAGGCAGATGACTTTTCAGGGGAAGTCCACACCACAGAGACAGGATCAACCTCCAGACCTGCCATCAGGTCAGAGGTGAGCTTGAGACTTGCCTCCTCCTTCTTCCTCCACCAACACAGCCAGAGAGCACAGCAAAAAGGCTTGTCTCCCAAGTGATTGACAATCTGTCAAAACATTACACTCCACTGAGGTTGTAAGAACACTGGAGGACATTGGAGGGGCTCCAGAGGAATCTGAGGCTGTGAGGACACGAGAGGACACAGAGGCTATAAAGACTCCAGAGGAATCTAAGGCTGTGAGGACACTGGAGGACACTGAGGCTCTAAAGATGCCAGGTTTTCCACCAGGAACCTCAGAGGATGATGGAGAAGGATGTTGAGGCAAGAGGAAGAAGTGGAAGTGGAAGAGGTGTTTCAGTAGATGGCGGAGGAATAAGGTTCATCCAGCTCCACTCACTTATCTGGATGAGGCCATCAGGTCAGCCAGCATGGACTTGACATCTGGAGAGGGCAGAGCCCCTCTTGCTCTCCAGAGACACCCTCCACCACCTCAGACCTGAGATTGACTCCGCTAGTGTTGGAGGATTACAAGGATCATGTGAACGACTTCCAGGAAGAGATGAGCTCTTTTTAAAGGAATAGTTCACCCATGAAAATTCAGTCATTATCTACTCATCCTCATGCTGACTGAGGGTTGAGTTTAGTTTTTTAGTCCACAAAACACCGCTGGAGTTTCACAGATATCATTGCATATCATTTCACAGATATCATAACATATCATTGCAGAACAATGTCCCAAACAATGAAAGTGAATGGTGCCCAGACGCTGTGCAGGATTCCTGAGGCGCTGTCTCAGTCACAACTCAAAGGCAGCTGGATTTGTTGTTCTTGAAGATGTCTTATTATTCACCTTTTCCTTCCCTTTACTCTCTAACTAATCTGAATTATATTTCTTGCATTTCCAGTTGTGTACTTCCAAACATGTCCAGTTATTTTTGACATGAAGACGTCTCCTGATTATTATCTTTTTGATGAGCTGTATGCTAATGCATATTTCTGTACTATTGTTTTTTTTCAAGGCTCCATCCATGGATGCAGCTGTTCCACTGCAGTCCTTCAGCTGTTGCCCTCATGAGTAAGGACCGAGATCAGGACACACTCCAGCACTCGCCTGATAATAACTTCTACCATCTCTCTTTTTCCTAACTCCCTTGTTTTAAACTGATTATCAATAAATGTACTTTAAATGTAGAATATTTGTCTGTTGCTGTTTGTAAATGCACCATTCAAAGCTAACATCTCTTCTGCGACTCAGTGATTGAGATAAAGAGAGATACAGCACAGGTGGTGAGAGAGTGAATGGAGTAAGGGACCAGCACAAGAACAAAGCAGTGAATCAGAGAAATAAAATGTTATTTTCTGATTAATTTACTGTTGTATACTCCCACTCCTCAATCCAATGCTGGATTTTGTGTGAGTACAAGAAATGTCCAAAACACAGGAAAATAATGGGAAAATAATAAAATACAAGCAGAGGGCAGGGTCTCTGCTGATACAGGTACCACCACACACTTCTAGTGGATCATAAATGATGATTAAGAGAGATTATAGAGAGTCTATACATTGCTTGTTTTAGGAAAACCCTACATTTAATGTGTTAAACATTGTGCTGTCTTTTACAGTGCTTTATCTGTCTTTTTCCTCTAAATGAATACTTGAATGTCAGTGGTTCTAGTTGTTTGTTAGACACTTACATGGTAAGGATTAAAAGGAACATGACTTTCTTGTCCACTGACAAACACACACTGTCTTGACAGCCACACACAGGGGAGTGTCATGCAGACTGAAGAAGTAGTTAATAGGGATTCTATTTTATGAATATGAAGTGCAGCTTGGAGTAGGCATGAGTTAGCCAACATTGCACACCTAAGGCAAAAATCTTTAAACTTCCTTCCCTCTGATAAAACATCCAATACCACCACTGTCAGAACAATACAACTCCAAGCAGCTACTTAAGAAGTCTTAACTTGTCCCTAAAATACCATTAAATACACAGCTTGACAGGGCTCAGCAGACTTTTAAAATCTCTCATCTCAGATAAAACACAGGTTGCAGAATTCAGAAAGATTTTTTTTTTTAAACTGCAAGCAGCTGTTGTTTGGAAGAAGAAGCTGGTAGAAGATGCAGAGGAGTCATGGGGATTCTGGAAATGCCCTCTTAACAGCTGCATTGTTAAATAACTATCTGGGTTTCTCAAAGATCACCAGGGTAGGCTATATATTTTAAAAAAAATAAGATGCTTGGCACCGTGACTTGAATGTAATGGATAAGACTTATTCAATAAAGCAGTAAGTGTGAGTCTCTTAGCTTTGGTGGCTCTAACATTTACTAACATTTACTGTTTGTGACGTCTGGTGAAAATCTTACTTTGATGTACAATCTCAAGGGATGAAAAAATTAAGCAAAAAAAAAAAGGGGAAAAAATCAGTTTCTCTAATAGCCACTTGAGGCCGTCCCCAAAAAGTAAGTCAATCACCACAGAACCCCATATTACAATGCCCAACTTTACAGCAGAATCCAACATACAGCCTGATACAAGAAACGGTTTTGGTCTTTACAGCTAATTTTCCCCTTCGTGAAACTGTACGTGGGGGTGAATTTTTATATAACTTACCATTTAAATAATTTTGACACATTTGGCCTACCTCAGTTGCCCTGACACTCCACATCTTTGACCATTTTTGGATTAGCTGGGAGTTAAGCGGAGGCAGGCACTGCCAAGATGGTGATGGCCAGAGCCACCACTCTGCAAGCTTCACAATGACTCTTCAGAATCCTGTGGCTGACATCATGGGGGCTACATCCATGTTTTATACAGTCTATGTTTGAGCTCATGGCAGCAGTTAGGTAACTAAAATTCATTCGCTCTGTTGAGCAGTATGTCAAGCCAGCATTGCTTTCACTTTTGCAGCTATAGTGGGAGTTAGCAGAGACTCGTTGTCCAACTTTATATAAAGTGTATACTGTATATATTCTATGGGTACAAAATGTTGAAATGTTCATTCTATGCTGTAACTACTAAGGATGTAACAATACCAAAAACTCAAGGTAGAACTGTTTCTGTTTTCTTTCTTTAATAAAAGTAGCCAGCCATGATCTAAGCATGCGCTAAAGATTGGCATGAATTGCCTTTGCCAATGAATGCTACTTACATATATATTACATATAAACTATACAAAATAAAAACAATGCAGCAGTTGGTAGCAGTCTTTTTATGAAATAAAATGATATTTCACTATATAATGATATATCACAGTAGATACTGTCACAGTGCAGTTGAGACTGAGACTTTTTATTGTGATATATTGTCACATCCTCTGTTACTATTAATGTATATTGTTAAAGACTCATCAATACGAACAACTTCTCTCAGTACCATGCACATCGTAACTAAAATTAAGAGATAACTAATTATATCTTAGTGGTTCATTTTCCCTCCCAATTTTCTTGTAGCTTTCTTTTTTTCTCTTTCCAATTTAATTTTAATTATGGGTTAAATAATTCTCCAAACAGAAACCCTGCAGCACACAGCTCCATCCTTCCACCCAGCAAGGGAGCGTTTGTTTTCCCTCACCAGCTGCTTTTATTCCAGGCTGTTTTCTGATTCACTGCTGGCATTATTTGTTGGCAAAAGCAACAACTGTTTTCCAGGGAATCCCACACACACAAACACACGCTCTCTCATACTCACGCACACACACAGTTTCCCATCTCCCTCGGCAGCTCAACCCCTCCTTCTTTCCTCATCCTTCCTACAGCCTTTTACTTTGCCTTAAACTCGAAGTACCGATAGAACAGTGGCCATCATGTGATGCAGTACCCACTGTGGACAGCAGATGGCAGCAGCTGCCCTCTCTGGACCGACGTGGCGCTGTCTCTGGTCCTGAAACTACTTTTCGCTCTCAACTGTCACCGCTCTGTTACCTTTCTCTCCATACCGGCTCGAAGTGCATGGTTACGCTGTTAAACACTTGATCTGAGCCTGTGTCTAAATTTATTTTGAAGGTGTTTACTTATCAATAAAGCACTTTTTTCCCCAAATGAAGTTGGCTTAAACGGAAAGTTAAATGAAAGATTAAGACACTTTCTCGGTTAATATTTCCACCTCGAGTAGCCCGCTGACTTTTTTGATTTGTTTTCTTTTTTCCTTTGCTCCTATTCTCCTTTGCTATGTTATTTTTGTAATAAATCACCCTGGCTGACACCTACCCTTTCAGATGTAAACTTAAAAAATCCACAAAATGTGATGTTCAGTGAGTCCGGAGAGTAAAATAAAGGTGAGTAAAAACGAGAGGAGAGCTATGCGCCTTCATCGGCTGTCTGCAGTGAAAAACGGAGCAGCGAGGAAAGCAGAGGCACAAAACTCCAGGGCGACCTCCACACAGTCTGACGTACCCGAGGCTGCTGGTATAAATGAATTCACGGCGTCACCAGGCTCAGATGATTCTCAGTACCAGTGAGCGCACCCGGCTGTCAACACTTACGGGCTACAACAACAACACACACACACCCCCCCTAACACACACTCACTCACTCACAAACACATCTGCGTCATGCGTCCTGAGAGCTACGGCACGAACGCGGTAACTCCGATGGAGCCCGGTAAAACGCACAGCAGCAGCAGCAGCAGCAGTCTGAGGGGCTGACTGTGTCCTGCTTCTCTGTCCCCCGCTGCTCCGGGAAAGTTGCGCTCTAAGTGTGGTCGCAATATGGATTTTATCACAACAAGCAGCAGCAACGACAGCAACGCCACCAGCGGGTACCCTGACGCGGCGGACGTGGTAGCCGACTGGGACGCGGGTGAGAATGGCACGGGGTCCGGGTCCCTGCCAGACGTGGAGCTTAGTTACCAGATTATCACCTCTCTGCTCCTGGGGGCCCTCATCCTCTGCTCCATATTTGGCAATGCGTGCGTCGTGGCAGCCATCGCCCTGGAGAGATCTCTCCAGAATGTGGCTAACTACCTGATTGGATCTCTGGCCGTCACAGACCTCATGGTATCGGTGCTGGTTCTGCCGATGGCGGCCCTCTACCAGGTTTTGAACAAGTGGACACTGGGGCAGGAGATCTGTGATTTATTCATCTCTCTGGATGTACTGTGCTGCACTTCATCCATCCTGCATCTGTGCGCAATCGCCCTGGACAGGTACTGGGCCATAACAGACCCCATTGACTATGTAAATAAACGGACACCGAGGCGAGCTGCGATCTTGATTAGCGTCACTTGGCTAATTGGTTTCTCCATCTCTATTCCGCCTATGTTAGGCTGGAGAAGCGCCGAAGACAGGGCGAATCCCGACGCCTGTATCATCAGCCAGGACCCGGGCTACACCATCTATTCCACATTTGGGGCTTTTTACATTCCTCTCATCCTCATGTTGGTCCTGTACGGGCGAATATTCAAGGCAGCTCGGTTTCGGATTCGAAAGACAGTCAAGAAAACCGAGACTGCAAAAGTGTCAGACAAGTGTTTAACTGTGTCTCCGGCCGTCTTCCACAAGAAAACCAACGGGGAGGCCGGGGGCAAAGGCTGGAAGCGCGGCGACGAGTCCAAACCCAGCTCTCCGTGCGTAAACGGCGCGGTGAAGCATGGAGAGGAGGGTGAGTCACTTGAGATCATAGAAGTTATCAGCAACTCAAAGACGCACCTGCCTCTGCCCAACACCCCGCAGTCGTCCTCGCATGGCTACGAAAACATGAATGAGAAGAACTCGGGCGCGAAGAGGAAGCTGGCGCTGGCCAGGGAGCGTAAAACGGTGAAAACACTCGGGATCATCATGGGAACTTTCATCTTCTGCTGGCTGCCCTTTTTCATCGTCGCTCTGGTGCTGCCTTTCTGCGCAGAAAGCTGCTACATGCCCGACTGGCTGGGCGCAGTCATAAACTGGCTGGGCTACTCCAACTCCCTCCTCAACCCCATCATATATGCCTACTTCAACAAAGACTTCCAAAGTGCTTTCAAGAAGATTATAAGATGCAAATTCAGACCGTAACCACACACACGCACAGTGAGAACATTAAGTGTTTGAGCAGTTACACAGGACTGACAGCAGGAAATGTTCACTGACTGTAAGGAACAGCAAAAAATAACAGACTTTCATTCAGGGACAGTCTCCTCTCGGTGTGTGTTCAAGGACCGTGTAAAAAGGAAAATCTAAGGTCTGGGCGCTGACTAAATGAGACAAGACGGGAACTTTCGCTCTTAATGTACAAGCTCATGTTTATTCAGTGTTGTAGCTACAGTATATAGCCTATATGCGACGGCAGCCATCGTTGTATTGCCATGCAAAGACGTGTCATGTGCTGATTCCATGCATTTTAACCATGAAGACACGCAGGGTTTCCGTCCTACATCACGAGCTTTGTAGCACCGAAATAATAAAAGCAATCAAAAGTTTGTCATTAAGAAATATGAGTCGGTTTTTGTTTTGTAAAATAAAAAAACATAACGAGCCAAGAAGAGATCAGGGCCTGTTGTAAGAAATCACAGCTTCAGTTGGGGCCTGTCTCATCATACATCTTCATATACACAAAAAACAAAAAAGTTGAGAAAACTCATAATTTCAAGGCATCTGCCTTCACTTTTGATTTTTAAGTTTGAAGTCAATCTCTTAAGTTTTTAACTAAACTAAACAAAGTTTTGCCAACCTTTAATATTTTGTTGAGATAATTTATTTTTCTTCTTTAGATAAACTTTAATCTATGAACTTTAGAAAAATTGTTCACAGTGACCTGTGAACCTGATCTGTCATTATTTGGGTGCTTGAAAATTAAAAGGTTGCAAATGAAAATATTAAAGCTACTATAAGGAGTTTTCAGCTGGTTATGAAACAGTCTTATTTTAATACCTTTATATGGCCAGTGCAAGTTAATAAGACTATCTGCAAAGACTGGCTATTTCTTAATGCCTGCCACTGGGTCATTGAAATCAGATTGAATTGAGCTTAATTTGACATTTTCCCAGCCAAAGCTACAGTGACTAATAACCAGTCAAAATAGATTTTAATTTAGCTAATTTCATTGTTGATGTTATTATTTTGTGGTTGTTACAGTAGAAACGCTACCACATTTGTCCACAAGGGCCGCCAAAATCAACAAAATGTGAAAGTTTGTTGTAGTAGCTTTAAGTTTTGAAATAAACTTAAAGTTCATGTCAGTATTCTTTTGTTGAGATATGAGGTAATTAGATTTTCTTCTTTAGATAAACTTTAGAAAAGTAAATCATCTTAGTTGGTAAAACATTTTCAGAAAATAAGTCACGCTCAAGACTCAAAAATCTATTGAAACAAGTTGCCTTGAAAATTTGAGTTTTCTCAACTTTTTGATTTTGCAGTGTAGATCATAATAAAGAATGAAGCTTTTACTGTGTTGCTGCTGAGCAAACAAAGCAGTGAACAACTTATCAATTTGTTTTGACAGGAGTTTTAAAACTCAAAGATTCAAGTTTATTTAAAGAAGAAAAGCAAACTATTTAAAACAAACAAACAAACAAAAAACTTTTTCAACACTTCAAAGTTTTGAGTTGGGCCCAAAATTCAAAAATCTGTTGAAGTAAGTGGCCTTGAAATCTTGAGTTCTCTCAACTTTTTTCGTTTTTACAGTGTAGATCATAATAAGGAATGAATCATTTACTGTGTAGCTGCTGAGCAAACAAAGCAGTGAGCAACTTATCAATTTGCTTTGACAGGCCGCACTGATGATGACGGTGATGGGGGCGATCAGGTTATCAGTGCATGGTGCGTTTAAAGTCTTCCAGCAAATGGGAATCAAACAAACCCCATGCACTGCCTATCCATCAAATCCTTCTGAAGGCTGAAAGTGAAAGGAGATGGGCTTTTTTTTCTAAAATGGAGGCTGGTATTACATTTATGATATGATATGTTCTCAATCTCCAGAGCTCTCAACATCCCATCTCTCTATTTCTGACTCGCAGATTGTCCCCTGTGTGTGTGTGTTAGAAAGACAGAAACAACAACAGACTGAGGAGGAAAACGTGCCTGAGAGAAAAATCAAGGAAGAACATGAATATCTTTATCACTGTAAATATATTACTATTTGTTTTAAATTAAGAAAGTTAGTGGATGGCTTTAAATTTTGAGTTCACTGAATTTGAAAAGACAAGTTAATTTCGTAACATTTCTAGTCAGCTGTACGTGGGAAAACGTGTTCAATAAGCTTAAAATATCAAGTTGAACAAACAATTTTTCAGTCACACAAACAAACATTTATTATAATTTATTACATTTTGAATGTAATTGTGTGGGAACTGAATTCAATATTCCAACTGATATTTCTTCATCATGGTTCTTGTTTTTATTATTGTGAAAATAAACAACCATGACTGATCTTAAACTGATCAGATGCACACAGCAAGTTCACATTAAAAGAACTTGTGTTTTTGAGTTCTGAAGTGTTCTGAAAATAAATAGAAATTTAAAGCCAAATTAACTTGAATGAATGAAACTTGTATATTTACTTTAAATGAATAAGAAAAGATTAGTTGATTCCACTAAATGCTTGTATGATTTTTTTTACAGTGTATTATACAGTACCATTTTCCATACAGTTCTCCAGTGATTGAACGTTTGAGAAGACAGTTTGTTGCATCAAACAAACCAGTGCTAAATTTAGAACGCACTCATAATAACACATAATGTAGAGGGATGCTCAGGGAGAACTAGACCATATAATAGGAAACCTCCTCACTGTATAACTGCTCTCATCTATCAAACAAATCCAAGACTCAAATCCACTTACAGCAGATAGAAAGATAAAGAAGGTCAGACGTTAAAAGAGGAAGGAGAAAAACAACTTTCAAGAAGAAGACCCAATGAGGTGCTATTTGGCTTGTTGTCAAGGCAACGAATAAAGCCCAAAGCATCATGGGTCAGTCAGTCAGAGTGGCGGGCGGGCAGGCTGGCTGAGCATGAACCGGCTAAGATGTGATATACAGCCACGACAGTTTAAAGGTGACACTGTGGCATACAAACATCTGCTGGTAAAGTGGTCTGATATTTAGAAGGGCATTTATCTGGCATAAAACACAGACAACAACTTTAATATTAATGCAATGGTTGCATTACTAAAATTATTTATAAACACTATAATGTAACTGAAAAGAAAAATTTTAGACCTGAAACAGGTAACTCAGGATCCATTACATTTTTTCCAGGGCTTTCAGCCACATCTTTTGCACAGTTGTGATCAAGGATGAAGACGTATGAATCAATGAATAAATAAATACTGCATCAGTATAGAATCACAATAATCACTTGGTTGATGAATATAACAAATTACTTCAATTAACATCATTAAATAGTTAATAAATATATATTTATTATTCATGTAAAATATAAACACATATCTTATATGATTACAACTGTAACCAGTTACAGATGCTTAACTTGAGGAGTTACAGCTGTTGACATATCTGCTAAAGGTGAAAATATAGTTTTATGAACCATTTATGAAGAGTTGTTAATGTAAATGACACACAGATCATCCCTCCAGTAACAGTACAGTACAGTATATTACATACACCCTGAGTTGTTTGAAAAAGTTTTACTTTTCCCTCTAGAGCAAATATCCAGTGTTGGTTAAATTACTTCACACTGGAAGAAGATGAACTACAGCAAAACTACCCGAAGAAAAATCTGGTGAACTAAAGCCACTTAGAAAAAGCAGTTCAAATTACTTAAAAAAAAAAAAAAAATCAAATTGACAATATACATATTTATCATAACACTATTGTGTAATATATTATAAATAGAATGTATCATTTAATTTATATAGAACAGTCATAATGTAATTATAACACAATGTAATGAAAACAGAACCATGCAAGCAAAAAAATGACAGTCTCACTTGTTCACAAGTTACATACACATAACCACATAACATAACACATGAGTCTTTGATTTCAGGAACCTTGCCTCATGTGACAGAATACCTTTATCACCATTGCACATTGCACAATGAAATTTGCTGTACAGTTTCTAAAACAATTTCTTTACATTTCTCACATGTATACATCCTTACACCCACACATGCACCTGTACGCACCTGCCATAATATTAACAATAATAGTACAAAAAATGGAGATATAAAGAGTTAAAAAGAAGTAGCATATCCTGTACATTGTGTCAAATGCTCTTCCTCCATGAAGGTATTATTGCATGTTGTAAAAAGTTATTACACTGTTTCAAGCAGTTTTTGCACATTTGTAGTGATGCAGAGGTCCCAGTATTTACATTAAAACTCTATCTGCACTAGAGCTGAATTCATGAGACAATTAATCAATAGTTGAAAGTCATCTATTTTGATAATCAATTAAACGTTCTTGTGTTACTTCACCGATGGGAGTATTCAATGTTTTTCTCTGTCATATACAGTAAGATGGTATTTGGTAAAACAATTATTTCAAATTGTTAAAATTCAATATTTCCTGAAAAAAATTATGAAACGATGTTGAATGAAAACAATCATTGGTTGCAGCCCCAATATGCACTTATAAAAGCTCAATGATAAAGTACATATTCCTTGCCAAATGTTAATGATAAACTAGATCAAGCCTTCACACAAAACCACAAGCAGCACTAATTTTAGTGTAATGTGTAACAGGTCATTAAAGCTTTTATGGAGCCAAAAAAGACATAAAAAGTCATAAAAAGTTTGAAATTGTGTCTCGAAAGAGGGAGTCATAAAACCCCTCCATCTCTCCATGCCACAGGGTTCCTTTCTCCATCTGATCACTCTTGCTCTGTGGTGCGTCAGGGTGACATCAATGCACTCAAAATGCTTTTGGGAAAATTAATCTCATACCTGTGACCTGTAGGTCAAGTTCTGGGCTTATGATGAGCTCAGGGAGGCCCGTAGAGGATGTGGTGTGAGCCGCTGAACAGGACAGAGTATATTTTTCAATAGTGAGTCACACTTTGTGTAAGACCATTAAAATCATTACATTTTGGCCCTGATATATGGGATTATAACACAGCTGACCTGATTTGAACTCTGCTGTAATATCAAAGGTTTGGATTGTAGGACTGTGTTAATCCCACCCACTCCGGGAGTCCTACATGTAATGTGGGTAAGTGGGTGCAGTATGGTGATGCAGGAGAGGAGAGGAGAGGAGAGGAGAGGAGAGGAGAGGAGAGGAGAGGATTATATGAAATACCCCTAACCACTAACGGAGGGATTACAGGCTTTATTACATGTGTTCCACTGCCCTATGGCCTAAAACTGAGAAAAAATGTATGAGATTTTGCTAATATACAGTACTTTTATATTGGTCCTATATAATCATTCTAGTAAGGATAAACAGCAGGGTAAAGAACGGTCAAGGGCAAATGCAGAGCTCTTGTTCCAGCACATCTTCTATCACTAAAAAGTGCCATCAACCTCCTCCTCTAACAACATACAGGACATTAAACATTTATAGATTTTGTACAGAAAAGTAACACAGGAAATATTATTCCAAAGGCAACCCTTTCAATTAAAAAGTGACATTTAATTTGGCAACATGACTGTAATTTTTTTCTCTGTCCCACTTTGAAATTGATCGAAACAATCAATATCAAACAACAGCTGCCACATGAAAATGTATTCACTACTGGCATTATGGCTTTCATTTGTATGTTAACTTCTTTACAAAATAAAAAGAAGAAGAAAATCAAAGAAGTAAATCTACTTATTAATATTAATCACATTATTGATGCACTTGAGGCAAATTTGTTTTTGTTGTTAAAGGTCCACTGTGTAAGGTTTACAGGGATTTATTGGCAGAAATGGAATATGATGTGTTTTCCTTAGTGTATAATCATCTGAAAATAAGTATCTTCATGTTTTTGGCATCTGCAAACAGCCAAAAGAGTTAGAAACTATTGGCATATTGGATATCGATAAAAGTCAAAAGTAGTGCATCCCTATTTCTAAGTGTACCTGCGATTGCTGACGTTACCTTACAAGCCACAACTGACATTTCGACATTCTGTCCCCAACTCACAGGCTTGTCCCTAATGTGGAAAGTCTGAACACCAGGGAGACATCAAATTTCTCATCTGAGTCTTGAAATTAAAAACATTTGGGAACCCCTGCCTTAGAATGAGCCATTTTTATCGGCAGAGGGTGTGGATCCTCTCCCACGGAGTCCATCATGTTTCATCGATATGTTTCTACAATAGCCCAGAACAGACAAACAAAACACTGGCTGTAGATAAAGGCTTTCATGTTTTGTGCTAGTTTCGCGCCCACAATAGTTTCTCCTGCACACTTGGAGGAGGTGTTTGCAATCTGCAAGCTCACCACTACATGCCACTGCATCCTACACTCTGGTCCTTTAAAGTGAAAACAGACTTTTCACTCCCCTTGCATTTCCATTGTTGTGCTGCTGTGGCAAAGACAAAAGGTGTTTTGTCAAAATCAGTTTCCCCATTGATACGTGTTCCTCTTTCCTCACTCTGTTCTGCATAATCTACCCCACAACCACAGAGGACACCACTACTGGAAACACTATCTGACAGGGAGAACACACTTCGACACAACACAGGATCGTTCTCCATTTCCTCAGAGTCAGAGCATAGCTCCAAAAAGAGAATTATTTTTCTGATTAAATTTTTATTGATTAAAAAAAAAAAAAAAAAAATAACCCCCAACACACAGCCCACTCCCACCCTACAGGACTATGATTTATTTTGCACCATGTGACCTTGCAATAGACTGTTCCATGTTGAGAATAGCCATAAAATTGAGTAACAACTGTTGTCTCTGCAAAGAATGAGGGCCTGCCAACATAAAATGATCATTATTTTGGCCTGCCAGTCAAACTTGTCATGTTGGGGTCTAAATTTCAGTGAAGAATGGTACAGAGCATTACAGAACCCTGAAAGACCTGAAGAGACAAAATCTGAAAACAGCTGGACAATCCCATATGTAAAAAAGTGACAGGAACTCCCTGAAAATTGAATTAGAAATCACATGTAAGCTATTGTAATGATGTCCACTGCATAGTACAACTACAGCAGGGGTTGGCATCGAGATGGTGGAGGGAGTATCACATTATAAGATAACATTAGGAGGCAAGCAGGGATATGTTCATTAATGTAGCCTATAATCATTTTCCTGGGAAAAACTGTGCCTGGTGGCAGACAGATTTGCATCGTGAAAGTGAGGCTTAGGGGGGAACAAGTGAAAGCATGGATGGTGTCATTATTCTATAGCCATTAAACTGTGCAATCAACATTTTCTTCATAATGACAAGTTAAAGGAAATAAGGTGGTCTGTTTCCACTCTAAACTCACTTGAGATGGGACACTAAAAGAATCTTTTGATTTAATCAAAGGATCTTGTAACTTTTAGGTGATCAGATAAGCTAAAAACAGATGCTCTTCATTGATCACAATGGAAATTCAGGGATCCTGATGACAAAGAGTTTTAGTTTGCACGTACTGTAGACTGTCAAGGAGTTAATACACAGTTAATATGGGAAATTATAACATATACTGTGTACATGTATCTGCACTTCAAATGGTAACTTTAAAATTAACATAAATTAAAATGGACATCTGAGGCCAGATGACTCACTCAAAGCCTGTCATAGTGAAGGTTTCAAAGGAAATTATTAAAATAAAGCTACAAATTTAGACTGCAGTCACAGAGGAACCGCTTTGGTGATATTTTCATAAAGAATGAGCATGCTCTAAAAATATTTGATGCAATACAGAACACCAGCGCTGCAATACATTTTTAATAATACTTGTGGTTTAAAGTGAATATTCTGCGTATGTAAATAAGTGTAAATTTTAAGTCCCAGCACAGAATAAACTCTGGCAGTTGAATGTTTGAGATCATATCTCTTAACAGACATCATGATGTGTGTTTTTTCAACTTAATTAAGACTTAACAGAATTTTTGCTTCATTAAAATTACACAGACACATTTGCAGATGTTGTATGAGTGAAGAATACAAACGCAAACGTGTAGTTTGGTTTCATCGTTGTCATTCGTTCAATGTATGTAATGTATGAGCAATCAATCTAACAGGATCCATTTCTCTGTAAATACATTCAATAATAATCCTACGAAATACATACGTAGAAAAAGGGTTAATCTATTCTGCACTCTTAGAAATAAGGGTTCCAAATAGGTTCTTCCTGAAGGTCTGGGTTCTATCAAGAACAATTTGCTTGAAGAAGCCTGATTTTACGAAAGGGTGCATCAAACGTTCTTTGTAAGCCCAAAGATTCCATTATGGATTCTTTCATCACGGGTTCTTTGCACCATATTGTAAGAGTTCTCGGTAGAACCCATTGGGTGGGTTCTAGATAAGACCCTTGGAGCATAAAAAGGTTTTCAATAGAACCCATTGAGTGGGTTCTAGATAAAACCCTTGGAATACAAAAAGGTTCTCAATAGAACCCACTGGGTGGGTTGTGGGTTGATCCATTGTAAAAGGGTTCTCCTTTAGAACTTCTCATAGGGTTCCAATGAGAGCCATTTTTGGAAGAACTCTTTCATCACAGGTTTTTGGGCCCTAATACAAAAGGGTATAGAAGGGTTCTCTCATAAGGGCTTCTGGGTGAAACCTTTCATAGATGGTCCTACATATAACCCTTTATGTTTGGTTCTAGGTAGAACTCTCTGAAAGGGTTTCAAGTGGAACCTTCATACAATGTTCTACCAGGATCCAAAAAGGGTTCTCCTCTGGGGTCAAGCCAAAGAATCCTTTACGGTTCTAGTTAGCACCTTTATCTATCAGAGTGGTAGTTGGTAGTGATGATGTGTTTGCTTCAGTGGCCTTTGAAGCAAACAACAGCTGTGTGCCTGTGTAACGCAGGCTGTTAAAAGCATGTTAAGTTGAAAAAGTTACCACAGAGATGAGCAGAAATCAAAAGAAATATGTAATGAAAAGAACAAGAGAAAGATAGAGATGTTAAAAAAAAGTTTTAGAAGACAATAGGAGGAGTAGAGACGAGGAGGAAAGTAAGAGGGAAAATATGACTGAACACTCAGCACAACACATGTCTCTGCTTCGCCCCCTCCTACTTCAGGGTCTTTTTGATCTGTCAGAGTTTTTTCGAGGATCTCACAGCCCACAGTCCGTCACACGCTGCAGGCTCTCGCTCTCTCCGTCCAAGCCAGAGAGAGAAGCAGGAAGGGAAGAGCACCAGAAAACTCCTTCTGATGTGGAGAAATTAGGGTTTGATGCCTTTGTTTTTTTACAACAAAGGTTAGTTTACCTTATTTAGAAACAGATGAGTCACTTCTGTCTCCAAATATTAATGGATAAAATGGGGTGTGTGTACACATCATCTTCCTCGCACATGAACACACACACACACTCATTGAACTCATCACTTTGATGGAAGGCAGGCATCACGTGTTCAAGGACAACAACATCAGACAAAAAGGTAAGAGTAAACAATATCTTGTGCTTTCTGCCACTACCTGCTTTCACAAACAGTCTAAACACATAAGAGAGATGAAAGTCCTGCTCCAGTGCCCATTGCTATTGCTGAAATTTAAAATAACTCTTCTGTATCTCCTTCAACAAGAGACAAACATTTTCCACTGCTTAGTTTATTATCATTTTTTTCATCTGCTCTTCTTTTCCTTGAGGGTTGCTCCACGTTTTTTTTTTTTTTTTTTTTTTTTTTTTTTATTGGAATTTTGCTAAAACATTGATGGGATGAAAAATGTGGCTGTGAGTGGATGAGGTGGAGTACCAAACATCAACAGTGTGACACAAACACTGACTGTGAGACACAGTGTCTAAACAAAGGCCACTCCAAACACAACAAGCCCCTCTCAGTTTGCCTGGAGGCAGTGAGTACTTTGCCGTTGTGTGTGTGTGTGTGTGTGGGTGGGTGGGTGGGTGTGTGTGTGTGTGTGTGTGAATGAGAAAGAGGTTGACAGCTCAACTTCAATATTCAGCCCAACTTTATTGTCTTCAAAGGGAAATTTGTATTGTAGCCAGGTAAAAAAAAAGACAGAACTCACACAGACTGGAACATAAGATACATAAAATGCAATAATAAACAAGACAAATGCTTAAAAAAAACACTACATGTGTTCACATAAAACAATGTACAAAAAGTAACAGCATAGCATAAAACCATCATCGTACAATCCCAATTAGTGGTTTAAACATTATCATTATGGCTCACAAATCTTGTATCTGAGACTTACGATCAGCTGACTCACCCTAAGGGTTCAACACTCTCATGACAGCAGAGATAAAAGGATTTCTCACCTTGTTCGACCTGGACTTTGGTGCTCTGAATCTCTGTCCAGAGGGGAGATGTTCAAACCTTCCATCCAGAGTAAGGAGAGGACACCTTTGCAGAAAATGTGAGTTGGTTGACACAACTGAAATGGTCCTTTATACTTCTACTTCACTACATTTCAGAGAAAAATAATTTTTGCGATTTACAATTTCATTTAAGTGACCTGGAGTGACCTGAACAGCAGGGTGACATGTGCCGTTTTGGGCTGGTTTAAAGACAGACTTGCTGCCACATTCTGGATTACCTATAGAAGTTTGAATGCACATGTAGGGAGGCCTGCCAGTAAGGAGCTGCAGTAGACTATGTGTGATATTACGAAAGTCTGTATCAGGAGATGTGCTGCATACTCAGATGGGTAGAGTCTGATCTTCCTGATGACCAAGCAACTGAGACCACGTGGACCTTGACGGTCAGCTGGTCGTCAATTATGATGCCCAAGTTTCGGGCACACTTTATTGGTGTGAGATGGGTGGATTTGAGCTGGATACTGATTATGTGTTCTGCAGAGGGACTGGTTTGGATGACAAGGAGCTCAGTCTTGGAGAGGTTAAGTTGAAGGTCACTTTTTTTTATCCATGTCATGATATCAGGTAGGCACGATAAGGTGCGAGCAGAGACCATGTTGTCTCCCAGAGGGAATGACAGGAAGAGCTGGGTATCATCAGCATAGAAATGGTATGAGAAATCATGGGAGTGGATGTGCCAAGTGAGGTGGTGTATACTGAGAAGAGAAATGGGCTGAGCACTGACCCTTGAGGAACCCCTGTGAATATGTTGTGCACTTCTCCCCCCAAGATACTATACTAAAATATTTCCCGAAGAGAAATGAACCAGCAGAAGGCAGATCCTCAGATACCAAGCTCAGTGAGTGTGGAGAGGAGGACTTGGTGGTTAACTGTATCAAACGCAGCTGACAGATCTGACAGCAGTAGAGCCGACAACTGACCAGCAGCTCTATCTGAACACAGTGAGTCTCGTTAGAGTGACCCTGTTTAAAGTCAGATAGATTTGGATCATACAGGTTGTTCTCAGAGAGGAATGCAGACACTTGATTAAAGACTGTCTGCGGATTTTAGACAAGCTGGGGAAGAGTGAAGCAGGTCTGTAGTTTTCAACCTGTGCTTAGTCAAGTGTAGGCAATTTTCAGTCCACTATAGCCTATTTATGCAACAGTTATATTTTTATGGTTATATATATTTATGTTCTTGAATGAGTGCAAATGTAACAGCTGTGTATAGTTGTGGTCCATTTATTTCCCCTCTAAAATTCTAAGATGGTTTTGTTAAGATAACTGTTCAAGGGCCCCAAAAACCAAAATAATACAATATTTTACAAACAACAAGGATTACAAAAGAGCCCCCCCCCCCCCCCCCA